>JAPKLX010000158.1:0-38862 GCA_026898415.1 Leonotis leonurus | reverse complement strand
ATGTGCTCATGTTATAATTTATTTCATGGTATTTTTTTCGAATAACATGATCAAAGTGATCATGTGCTCATGTTATAATTATTTCATGGTATTTTTTTCGAATAACATGATCAAAGTGATCATGTGCTCATGTTATAATTTATTTCATGCTATCTTTTTCGAATTACATGAAGAGAGTGATCATGTGCTCATGTTATAACTTCATTCATGATATTGTTTTCGAATAACATGAGAAGAGTGATCATGTGCTCATATTATAAATTATTTCATGACATTTTTTAAAATTACATGAGGATAATGATCATGTGCTCATGTTATAATTTATTTCATGATATTTTTTCAAATTACATGAGGATAATGATTATTTGATCATGTTATAAATTTTTTCATGATATTGTTTTCGAATTACAAGAGAAGAGTGATCATGTTCTCATGTTATAAATTACTTCATTATATTTTTTTTTTTCAAAATTACATGAGAAGAAAGATCATGTGCTCATGCTATAAATTACTTCATTATATATTTTTTCGAAATTATATGAGAAGAGAGATCATGTGCTCATGTTATAATTTTTTTCATGATATTGTTTTCGAATTACATGAGAAGAGTGATCATGTGCTCATTTTATAAATTAATTCATAATACTCTCTTCATCCCACTTCATTATACTCATTTGATTAGATATATAAAGAGAAGGACGTGATATCGTTTAGGAATTGATAATGAGTTCCAATTACACGAAAAAAATTGATAGTTTGAACTGCTTAAGTGAAATACCTATAAAATGGGTTATTTTTCACTTAAACAAATATAGTTTGGGTTATTTGGATGTATTTGTTCTTTTAATTATTTACCATATATCAAGCATCTGAGATCATGTTAATGAAATGAATTGATAATTTTGTTCCAGTAACACAATGAGGGTATGATTAGGTTGCAACTACTGCATTTGGTGATGTGGTTAGCAGCACAATGTTCTTGTTTCTCAAAAGGGAGAACGAGGCAAAGATTGTTCAAGACTCATACATCAATACTTCCATGAAGGTATATTTAGTTACTAACTATGATATGTTAGTATACAGTATGCATATTTTTATAAGTTGCCAAAGCTGGTAAATACTACTACCAAGAAATTCTGCTAAATTTCTTAAAACAATAGAATATGGATCGTCCAAAAGCAAAAAAACACACGATACTTACTTACTTACTATAAGCTACATACTAATTGTTGCACGCTACAAAAGCAAAAGGTAACATAAAAAGCATTTATACTCAGTCAGTATTTCCATTGTTCACAAAACACAAACTCTTAGCTAGTCTCCAAAAACACATAACACAATTCAACATTCACTAGAAATACTATCATCATCAGTACTAAAATGATAAACTGATGTAGCTAGATGAATCCTATAGTTCTTCATGTCTTTTTTATCAAAATGGTCCTCACACCGGCCTGTCAATATAGACTCCAAAAACTTCAAAGCATATGCTCCACTGTTGATGTCATCATCTTGCTTGTATAAATTCTCTTCTCCAGGATGTAAAACACTCCACTGAGTATACTTTGGCTTCACATCTTTTCTTGCGTCATAAAAACCATTGTATCTCAATAATATTGGCAATATTCGCGATAAAGGAACAAAGAAATTCCTTGAATCTTCAAAATCAGTCTCATCGAACATGTGTTGTTTAGAGTCATAGACCATAATGTAGCTATCCCTCAGATTAAGACAGCATGTAACCCAATGATGTGGCATATTGGCAAGAACAACAACCTTATAAAAGAAGTGTTATTAAAAGAGTTAAAAATATTAAAATAATATATTGAAGAACTCAACATGATCTAATTTACCTTATCATAATTAAACCACTCTTTCACGACGCCCCACTTTGGAAATAACCCTGTAACAAAATCAGAAAGCTCGTACAAGTCCTCATCAGAAACAATCTCCTCCTCTTCTTTGTTCACTGGAGACAATTCTTCATTATTATGTGTCTTGGCCCACACATAATGAACTTTGGGCTATAAAAAATAATTGAATCAATCAAACCATATAAAAAATAAACTATATATATCTGTTAAATTACCAATTCTATACAATTACCAAGAAAAGTGTGCTGGTGAATGTAACTTGTCTTTCACATCTATGTAATTTTGCATACTCTGGATTTGTGTACAAACAAGCCAGATATGATTCCATGTGTTGATTATCTAGTGGCTTATTCACGTTTGACATATCCTTAAAGAAAGAAGTTGTAACAGCAAATTCAAACCCAACATTCCTCCTACACATTTCATAAGGATTAGATACATATACTTAATTCGAAATTTTGTAAATGTAGCATTGTAAATGATAATATTACTTACTTTTTGTTTGCCTTCAAATACTTTTGGTAATCCACACCTCATCTGTCGTACGGACGAAATGGACTGCACAAGTTAGGAGGTAGTTTCCTTTTCCTTACTTGAGTAAAGTCAAGTTTTGGAGGGAACCTAGTTTGTACCGTGTCACTTTTAGATTGTACACCTTCAAAAGAGATTTGTTAGGATTGAGGGATTGCTGGCGATTGTTCCTATATAGCCTGGATTTTTCGGTGAATGTCATTTTAAAAGTATTTCCTAAACTGTTTTAATTGTGAGGGTATGTTTTAATGGTAACACTTAAATTCAGACATTGCTATGATAATGGATTCATTGATTTTGGAAAAAAACTCTTACTAGCATGAGAAACACAAACTAACTGTAAGTAGGAAAGCTGAAACAAAAACAGAAGCAAAAAAAGAAAAGAATAGGGGATTGTGCTCAGACTTGATATACATCCAGAAAATTCACGTTAAAGTTAAAAAAAATGCTGAAAGAATGTCTACAAATTATCTCCTAATGTAATGCAGGTGAGGTAGTGAAGTAGACAATGTAAATTGATGTGCAACAAATTCCACGTCAAATGACACAAATTTGCTTTCTTGGTCTAATCACCCCACCTGAAGTAGAAATCTATTCTTTTAAATTAAGGATTTAGAAATCTAATTTAATTGAAAATTTAGTTTAATGGTCGACTAAATGAAACAACTATTGCCTATCATAAAAAAGAGATACAGTCATAGAGTTAAAAATAAAAGAAACAATATACCTTCAAAAGTAGCTAACCAAAATTCAAAAATAAATTATACCTTCAGCAGTACAGTATGTCGGTGTTGGGCCCCATGACTCCTTGAATGTTGCGTATGATAATGTTTCAATCATAGCTTCATCCCAAACATTTTCATCTCTCATGTGTTCAAGAGGACTATGATGATCAAAGACCATATTATCTTCTTGTGGTTCCTAGTTATTCAAAGTTAGAACATTAATAATTAAATTATAATTACAAAAATAATTTTGAAGTGTTTATCCTAACCTGTACATGTTTAGGGTCGTGGCTTGATTGTTGTCTTTCATAGTTTATGTCTTCAAGAGGACTATGATGATCAAAGACCATATTATCTTCTTGAGGTTCCTAATCATTTAAAGTTAGAACATTAAGAAGTAAAATATAATTATTAAAATAACTTGAAAGTGTTTATTCTAACCTGCACATATTTAGGATCGTGACTTGATTGTTGTCTTTGACAGCTTATGTAATCAGGTAAAATGTTGCGAAGTTCAGTAATTACACGACTTGCAGCATAGTCACCTATCTCCTCGATAAAGCTTTTATCTTCTCTAATCTTCTTGTATGCATTCAACCCAATCTCATGAATCAAAGATTGACGCTCAGACAAAGAAAAGTTGTATGTACGACTGCTTGATACTCGATCAACACATTGTTCTTCATGTATTTGTTGTGAAGGTTGAGACTGTTGTTGAGTATGAACATGTTGTGTAGGATTGGGTTGACTTGAATTGGATTTTTCATCATGATACACTAATAAGAATGGTGTTCCTTCCGGTTCAATAGATGACCAATACGAAGTCTTTATCTCAGAAGAGTTAGGTTCCAAAGTAGAGTGTATCTGTAGGATCACAAAAATCAATAGCATTATTGTTCATAACACTATTATATGTAACTAGTTAACAAATGGAAGAATTTATACCTCGCCCTTGATCTCAGACACACTAGCTTTGGAGTTTTTGTAGAGAAATCTCAAAATTCGTGGAAGTTGACTTGTAGAAGCAACAACTCCAGCTTTGATTCCCCATTCTGGTATGGCACAATAAATCCAAGCCTAGTACGAAAATACAAAGATATTAAAATGATATGAAAAGGTAACGATAAAAGGAAAAATAGTAGTATAAGATATAACATACCAAAAATGCTGCACTGAACCCATACATGGTATAAAATTCGGGCTTTGGCCCCCCCATTGGTTGGATTTTTATCCTTTTGAAGCGACCTAATAGCTTCTGAAATGAAATGCTACCCCAAGGGAATTTCTCCCATCTCTTACGCTTCTCCACTAAAACCCATATTCATTCTTTAACTATGACTTTTCGAGGGTCAACACCAAATAAAACGAGATACACAAATAGTATCTTTGCAACCTTGACATAATCATCTGGGTTATCTCTAAGATTATTGCGCACAAATAAGTTCAGCAAATCAGCAACATCAACTTTCTTGTTATTGAATCGTCTTGTGTACAATGAGGTATTAGGTATAATGTGGGCATCATATATGTTGAAAGTGGACTCGCCAAACCGCAAACCAGTCACCAAAGCATATTCATATCTCCTGAACCTTAGTCTTGTGTCATTTATATAGAATGACAACTCTGTTGGATCACCAATATTATTTGAAAACACCATTTCTCTTGAAACAACATAGTGAACAACATTACTGGATATACACACTTGAGGTAGTTCACTGAAATGACCAAAACAAGATTTCTTGAATTTATCATACGTGTGTCTTCTCCAAAGTGCAACAATGTGTGACGAATTTGGCCCAAAATCTTGTCTCTACAATGGAAATTAACTCTGAACTTCACCATTTACATTGACTCTCTTTTGTATGTCCAATGTTCCTATATTTAATAAATAATTTAGGTTATGTAACCATATTATTAACGATAGTTACCATTGAACAAACATAAGAAAGCTCATAAAAATTATTACAAAAAGCACGGGGTTTGATCTGTGATAGTGCACATGAAAATCAATGAGGAATGATTGAGGAATGACACAAGAAATTGCATGTGATTTAACTTCTGAAATCACTAACACGTGACTGTGATTGGGTAAAACTAAACAATATCTTCTTGAGAAAGTGGAAACCGAAATACTCTTTTCACTTCCAAAGAATTTTGGTTAATCCAAATATACAGTTATGACTAAACAATAATGGAGAGTTGTTATTCACTTGGAAAAACAATAAGGCAATTATAGATTTATTTATTGCATGAACAGAGATACACCTCATAGCCTCACAAGGAAGTGGGCTCCAATTGCGAAGAGAATATGAACAGGAATATAGACTTTGAGCCAAAGAGATTAATAGTATGATAAGCAAGACCAAGTGAAACAGTACTGGATAGAAAAATAATATTTCTATAGAAGAAGCTGTGTAGAATATAGCCTTTGAGCCAAAGAGAGTAATATCATGAAGCATAATCAGCAGACTGACTTAGTTAACAAAAAGACCATTCACACACTTTCACAAATCAAAATAGAATCGTGGAAATGGCGGCTTTTATATGGGGTCTATTGTATGAAAACAGATTTTAAACTGAATATGCTGAGTTCAGGTTAATATGTTCATATCCAATCAGGGAACTAAAATTTACCACAACGCTAATAAACCTCAGGCTAATGTGTGATGCAATTAAAGTTGAAACTCCAGAAAAATAGCATAATGTTGCACCAGCCAACCATGCATCTCAATGAGTGACACTTGCAATGAATAATAAACAATAGAAAGAGATTTCGCATACTTAAACATGCATAACACTCCAGAGCGGATGACGTCCTAATTACAAACAAGAAAAGGCAGAGCTGATAGCTTTACAAGAATAGCAACAACTCATCGTCAACAAGGATTTCGTATTCCAAAAAGTCAATAACAGTCACTGTACAAACTAATGTCAACTGAATTTGTCACTAGGAACTAACACAAGGATATTAAATCTCAAAAGCAAACAAGTGATAAGTTTTCAAAATGGAACCAACTAAACTACTCATCCTATCTAAATTCTTAACTCTTTTCTGTTTTACTTTTTGATCCATAATACTGAAAAAGAGAATGTGCAATTAATTAGGTTAGGTAATTTGGTAAGACCAATTTGTCCACCACCACACGTACACATATAGTGTGATTATAGATTTATAGTCTCCTAAAGGCTAAAGTAAAGTGAGAGAAGAAGTGATTAATATATATGCTAATTTTGTGGTACATAACAAGTTGACATATATATTATATGCAGATTTTGAGTTTTGCACAAGTTTGTAATTGGTGTTGAAGAATAATAAAGTTTTGATTGAAGGTGCTACACTACTCCATTGGCATTTGGTATGAAATTCTGTAACACATTCCCATAATATATTAGCATTAAAATATGTCTTTGAATTTATTTATTTATTATTCACAAAGTCAACAAGCAAGCAAGCCTAGACTATATCTATTACTACTATTATCATTCTCAGTCTCAGAGGAGATGGAGAATATATTAAGAATCATAATTTATGAAAAATGATAGCACTTCGCTGACTCGATCATCCCTCTCAATATATTAAATTTCAAAAGCAAACAAGTGATAAGTTTTCAAAATGGAACCAACTAAATTACGCTCAGAATTACATTGATGATCATAATTACATCAATTCATCACCATCACGACACATCAAAGAGAAAGAAACAGAGGATTTGCCTATTTCCAGTCCTGCCTACAATATGCTCGAAGAATTGCCCCAATAATATAACTTTGTATTTGAATAGTCAAGTGGGTGAAAATGAGTATAAGAGAATCTAGTATGGTGAAAGGCATAAGGAAGCAAGAAAATTACCTAAGATAATATTGTGTTAGTCTTACGACGGCGACGGCTATACACGTTGAGTATGAAATCGGAATCTGAATCACCCCCTTCATCTTCGTGTTGTTCCGCCATTTATAGGGTAAAGAGACACGTGAAGTTTAACTAGGAGCTTGGAGGAGTTCTTGGTTCAGAATTTTCAGAAAAGAAACAAAGAAACAGACGGTTAGGGTGGAGTTCTTGGTTCATAATTTTCAGAGAAGATGTACGGTAAGGTAAAAGTAGAATAAAGAAGAAGGGAAAAATTGAGGGTTAAAATTGTAAGTATGGGTATTTTTATCTTTTTATTATGGGTGGACATTTTTTATTTTTTCTTATGAAATTGGGTAGTTTAACCCATTAACCCTTTTTCTTATGTATCATCACAAGCGATTATATTTAGAGATAATAGATTAAATTACTTGCTTTTATAAATATAAGTAATTACTATATGATAATTTTTTGGAATATTTATGAAATATACTTAATTTTGTAACTAAAAAATGATAAATACTCATTTTGGAACTTTTATATTAAAAATACTTTGAAGTACAAAAATGCGTCTAAAATCTCATGAGTTGGCACAACAATACATTGATATGCGCGCAATAATTGGGTAATAATGCTGAAAACTTACTTGGTGTGGGGAATAGCCCCTGAAAAAGGGGAAATAGATAGGTGTCAACGCTTATTTTCAATGACAGCAATTAATTCCCCTTTAACCACGTTTTCATACTTGCAATATATAAATTGGGGTGGGCGGGTTTTATGTTTCATACTTGCAGACGAAAATTGCGAGAAAAAGAGAGAGAGAGCATTTGTGAGGGCGGGAAAAAAAGAGTTGGTGAGGAAAATAAGTTGATAAAATATTTTAAAGAGAGAGTCTACTCGAAGCAGTCGATAAAAATATAGTCGAAGCAAGGTATCATTGAAAAAAATTAATTTTGTGTGATTTAAATTGTAATATTTTTTATATTTTTCAAATATATTGTAGCATATATTTGAACGGCAACATAGGGATCAGCGGGCGATGTAGCAACATCGATGTAGCAATATGGACCAAAATGTTAGTTTTTATTAACTTTAATTTTTATTTAAGAAAGCATGTTGTTTTTTTATATTTTTTATAATTTTAAAGCATGCATGTTGTATTTTTATATTTATTAGATTTTTAAAGCATGTTGTGTATAGGGGTAATAGGTAAAATTACTCACTTTTATAAAATAAAAATAAAAAATACCCACTTAAAAATAAAAGATAAAAAATACTCACTTTTTACAATAACATGATGAATTTCATCATGTGATCATGTTATTTTTACAATAACATGATGAATTTCATCATGTGATCATGTTATTTTAAATTTGAATAACATGAACACATGATCAATTTCATCATGCTATTGTAAAAAGTGGGTATTTTTTATCTTTTATTTTGAAGTGTGTATTTACCCCTTGTATATATTTATATTTATTAGATTTTTAAAGCATGTTCTATTTTGTATTTTTATATTTATTAGATGTTTAAAGAGTGTTTTATTTTATATTTATTTGATTTTTGTATTTAATAGGTAATTAAATTGAATTTGATACATGAAATTAATGTATAAAAAATAGGAATATAGTGAGAACGATAAACCTGGTCGTCTGGGAAAAAACTCGGCTACATTTACCTAAACTCGGTCGGCCGGGTTTTGTTAAATTTGTATTTAATATGTAATTTAATTGAATTAGATTGAATAAATACATGAATTTAACGTATTTTAATTGAATTTGATTGAATACATACATGAATTTAATGTATTCTTAATAAAAATTAGAAATATGCATTGAATTGAAAACCTGGTCAGGTAAAAAAAACCCGACCACGTTTATGTAAACCCAGCCGGCCGGGTTTTGCTTAACGTGGTCGGGGTTTTTTACTCGACTAGGTTTTAATTTCTATATATATTTTTAAAAAAATTTAAATAATACGTTAAATTCATTTATTTATCTAATTTAATTTAATTTAATTAATGAATACATTATTTATGGAATATTCATAAAAATTGAAATTTGATTTTTTATTATTAAGACATATTTTTGGAATTTTGAAGTTTAGATATGTTACATTAGGCCCCAACTTGTGGACTCGGGTATAGTAGTCAGTACCTATTATTAGGAAATAATACGATATCAAATTGTCTAAACATTGAGTATTGCAGGTGGTGAGCCGCTATTGCAGTTTAAAGATGATTGATTCGACCATTTTATTGACTGGGGGTCGAGTTAGAAGAGTTCGAACGCACTATCGTACTTGGTGGCGCGTATGGTTTATAGAAACGATGTTGATAACAAAGGTATATACTTTGTTGTAAATGAGGGTTAATATCTGTCACGCCCCAAATCCCGAGGGACGGCACACGCGCCAAGGGCATGACTGGGCGGGGATAAAAGAAGCGGGGAAGAAAGGGGGCATTGTGTTCGTGTGCATTATATAAGTGAGAGTTGTCCTTGAAAATCGGACAACATCTCCTCTATAACTTTGACTATGCCATTTTACAACCCAAACAGCTAAACAATGCAAAGACAATATCTATAATAATGAGTCTAAAATGAATCATATGCAATATGGAGATAATACAGCTCGAGTCATGGGAGCGGTAATCCAGAATTCCAAGCGGCCGAATCATCCAAGATGAAATGAATTGGAGATAATACAGCTCGAGTCATGGGAGCGGTAATCCAGAATTCCAAGTGGCCGAATCATCCAAGATGAAATGAATTGGAGATAATACAGCTCGATACATGGGAACGGTAATCCTGAATCCCAAGCGGCCGAATCATCCAATATGAAAGACGGGATTGGAGATAATACAGCTCATCTCGTAGGAACGGTAATCCAGAATCCTCGAGAGGCCGAATCGTCCAATAAGAACCGTCGATCAAAGGCGGAGGTTAGTGAGCCTAGCTCGCCAAAAGGAGTCACTCACCCAGCTCACCAAGTGTGGTCAGCATTCGCTCGAACACTACACAAGGGGCTGAGGAGTTGAGCGTCCAAGAGGGGCCGACTACTTCTAAGCTCTCCTATGCACGTGTATGCATGTAATGGACAATGATAATATGACAACATGAACTTTTATTAATAATGGCCGATGAGACCTTCGTGGAATAAGAAAATGATCTTAGAATTTAAACATATATATTATCACACACATATACGTGAATGATAATTATTTCATAAATAATATAACATACGTGAGCATGGCAGCGGAAATTCTTATGTATAGAACGGTAAACCGTTCTCGTGATGAAGCAATCGTCATCCCAATAACACCATTCCTCAGCCACACACATCATGCTGCTTCCTTAGCCTGTGAAAATTTTTGTAAAACGTGGGGTGAGTACTAGTGCACTCAGTTGGGTTTTTCATAAAACGAAAAACATAGTCTCTGTTCAATATACTTACCTTAGAAGGTTTTAAAACAAAAATAACTTCTAAGTAAGCAAAATATTTGTGCATAAATTAAACATGACCCGGCATGACGTTACTCTTATATAGGTTATGTCCAGGGCCTTTTACAACCAACGGATCATAAACATTCAGTCAAATATGGCTCGGCAAAACGTACACCCTAACATAGCATGAGTCAAAACCCGATGGTGATCAACCCACCGCAGTAGAGACTAAGTGATCACAGTCCTTAAATCGACGTGCTAGGCCGAATAAGAACCCCCGGCGGTCGATAAGAGCATTAAACAGTCCATACCTTCGTGAAAACATTTTAACAGAGATCCATGCATTTTTCATTTAGAGAAAAGAGCTTAATAACTCAAAATACGTATATATCTCCAACCTTTCACCGATGATATTCCTCGATTACGGAAAAACCATAAATCCTTATGAGCTCAAATTTCAGTGCTAGGTACCTGTTAGTCATAGGGAATATATTTTGGCTATAATTTTCAAAAAGGAACTATAGATAAGTAGTACTAAATTTTTAGGCTCAATATTATTCTTTTTATCACGTAATAAATTAATTTGGCAGCAACCGGACTTTCAAATGATTTTGGCCAAGAAGGCAAAAATACTCCGGACATTATTCCCTATAGGAATATGTATAAACATTTTTAAAATATGCAACTTTACCTCGAAGCTTAATCGAGAAGATTCGTAGTCTTTTTCAGATTTATGAAAATTGGACCGATGAAAATTAATAGAACCTCTTTCAGAAAATCCTATATTTTTTTCTCTACACGCACTATAAATTTTATTAAAAAATGATAGACCGTGAATATTTTTCCTTTAGAAAAATATGAAATAATGCAATAAATCATGACATGTCGATCCTAACCGGGATCCAAATCTAAATTCAATCTGGTAGAGTAACGGATCTTATGGTCAGAAATTCAAAACCTTAAGGGACCTTAGCCGTCTGATAGACCGATAGTCATAAATGGGACAATGAATGAAGAATAGAACGAGATGAGAAAACATGAAGATAATGATGGTGATGGAGAATCGACGGCGGCTGAGCCACCTTTGTCAAGCTCCATGCTACCTTCGACCTTAACCTGGCGTACCTTGACTTCGATCGAATCTCAATTCTTGAACCTGCAGAACCTCGGTACTCGAAAATGGTAAAAAGAAGAAGAAAATAAGAGGAGAAGAAGAGAGAGGAGAAGTCACGACTCCTGCCCCCCTTTTATTGGAAAAATTTTAGAATTTTTTATTATTTTTATTATATTATATTATATTATATTATATTATTATTAATGCTTTAACCTTAAAACGTCGTAACTTCTGCACACGACTTCCTTTTCGGGCAAACCTAACATCAACATCTCCCTTTCTTCATACTCTACACAATGACTATAATATTGATATAGTTTCGGTCATGCATGGAAAAACTATTTTTTTTAACGACGTGCTTAAACTTTAAAAATTCGTAGCAGTTGCATTCGAACTCCTTTTTAGGTAAACCTAGTGCCAATAATTTTCTTTTGAAAAACTCTACGCAAGGAGTATAATATGTATATACTTTCGACTTATGCATGAAAAGTTCATTTTTTAAATAAACCTTTTAAAAAGATTTGCCGGTCTGCCAAATTAACATGGTAGGTCCTAACAGGCTCTAGGTTTTTCCTAAAATTCTTATTTCATCATACCTAGGTCCCTTAATAGTTAGAACACTTAAAAGTATAAATTAGAAATTAGCGGGATATTACAATATCTTTTTGGTGTCGAAGAATTCTTCTTGATTAGCGGTCTACGATTCAGACCTTCCTATTTCGATACATCCCCTGCTTATGACATAGGGCACATGGAGGTTTATACCACATTTTGCGACAGACCAACCATGATAGTTGATGTTGTGCTTAAGAGGTTCACGAAGACGAGCCGATTGATTCATGATTGAGAAGGTGAATTATACATGAAGGCGGCGCACGTGCTTGTTGCCTTCTTAATTATTCGTGGGGTTGATGCAAGTGTCAGGATAGATTCCTAGATATGGATGCTTGCAGACGACCTGTTTAACATCAGTTGGAATGATGTTAAGTACAACTTGTACAGTCCATCATGGACATTGTACGTGTGGATGCTCGAGGTCTTCCCTTGGATGAATCAGACACTAGGGAGATTGTGTGATACCGACATCCAGCCCATATGTTGCCGCTGGAGGTTTTCATCCATGATTAGTATAGATGTGATACACCATTTTTTTCATCTTGATGAGGTAAATTCAATATTAATAATTAATTAAATTATTTATATATTCCATTTGGAATTAATGTTCAATTTTTTTTATTGCAGATCGAGTCAATTGTGATGTATGCGAGCGAGGAGGAACATGCATCTCCATACTTGCAGTCAATAATGGCGATGGACCGGAGTCCGGTCCTGAATATCATGTGGTTAGCACCGTATAATGCTTTGAGACTTGGTGTTTAACCACAACGACGCGCACAACGTGAGGCCAGCCCAAAAGTAGTTGCATCGCCGGATGTTACACCTCAGTCACGTGGTAGGAGAGAGGTTCCATCACCCGGACACGAGTAGGCTTAGTTCATCAGCACATAGGCATCAGGATGCGGGAAAGCGGGTTCAACCTCACCGTCATCATCATCTAGTAGTAGCAGCTCCGATGGTCATACAGATAGACAAGGGGTGTACTCAACAATTAGCCCCCAGCAGATGGAAATGATTGCAGAGATGGCATTTTAGAAAACCGAAAAGAGGATCATACATGTTATGAAGAAATGGTTCGAGGAGCTGAAAGAGAGTTTTTGATGCTCAAGATTACTGCGTAGTCCTTCATAAGCATTTTCTCAAAGAGTGTAGGCCATCTTCAGCTCCAGTTCCATCTTTGTATGTGTCATCCCCTCTGAGAGCTCCATCACCTCTTGTGTCATCACCTCTGAGAGCTCCATCGCCACCTATGGCATATTCTGGAGGTCGTCATTCAGTGCACGAGATCAGACATTCATGAGCGTATGACGATTATTTTGAGGTGCCGTGATCATCAGAAATTGAAATTAGAAAAATATCATGTTAATTATAAAAACACACAAATAAGACTTTGTTACAAAAACATCATGCTAATTTTAATGAGAAATAAAAATTTACATCACATTAATATTCAATCAAAATCTGACTGAGCATCGTCAACGAGCAGCGGACATCTCGGGCGCATGTGAACATATTGACGATAATTATTGCACTTTATTCGACGAGGCACATTGCTATCTGCTTCACTCGTATGTTGACGTGTTCTTTTAACCCCATCTCGAGCTCCACTCATCTAAGGTCTACCCGACAATCGGATAACGATCGGAGGTAATACAACTATTCTAGCTACTTTAGGTGGAAACATCCATGTATCTCGATGAGGTACATGTTAGGGTTTGTATAGCTCAAAGCATGTTTAATGCTTGGATGTTGTAATGGACTTGTTTTCGATTTTAATTATTAAAATAAATATTTCCATCATTGATTTGTTGTTTATTTATCTTTGATTATTTAATTACCAACAAGTCCCCTACTACAATTAAAGACTATATGGTAGATCCATGATCACAGAAGGTAACACAGTCGGTTTCTTTGTAGAACAAGGTACACAACCTAGACAGACTTGGACAGTCTAGTCAGTAAAAGCTTACGATATCATTTGATGCGAGAACTTACCTTAGCCCGCAAAATGATGTCAGTATGTATATGCTGTCAGACATGCTTGCATATATATATATATATAGTGAGGTTTCATAGTGAGATAAGTTCTTCGTGCTGTTACTTAGAACGAGGTCTCGGTAATTGATTATTTCTCAATTTGTGGACGATGACATTAGTATACGCGCCGATTAGTCGCTGTTTTGATTCAGTTATACTTAAGGGTTTTTCGTAACTCGGTAAAGTAATGTCTTGAGCTGTAATAATTGGTTAGCGAGAAGTATTTGACTGTCATTGCATAGAGTTGTGTATCGATTAATTCCGAGTTGATTAAATCCACGTGAAGCGTTCAAAAAGGCTTTATTATATAAGATACTCTGTCAGTTGAAATTTATTCCATATATAATAATCAAGGACTAAACCGGATCACTCACGTATAAACAAATTAATTAATTTAGACTTGTCAGCAAACTCAATTAATTAATGGATTTGAGATTATTAAAACGCGAGAAATAATTAATATTAAAAAGGCGAATTACATCTGTAATTTGAGTGGTTAAAGATAGTTCAATATTTATACTATAGTGGAGTCGATAAATATTTATAATAGATTTACACTTTATTACATTTTCATAGAATAATTAATTTGAGAGTTAAATTAACTTAATGTAATAATTAATTTAAATCCAAGTTTTGAACAAGACAATTAATTAAATTTAATTGGGTCAAAAATGACTTTGGAATTAATTAAATAAAGTTATGATTTTGATTTGGTCAAATTAATTTTGAACTATTCAAATTCTAACTAATTTGAATAATCACTACTACAAAAACGCTAATAGACAAGGGTTTTTAACCCTTGTCGTAGCTTGTTCTCAACCCTTGTCGAAAGTGGTGTTGTCAAAAATATTCGCTCATAGACAACGGTATTAAAACCGTTGTCGTAGGTCTTGTAAAAAATTCACCTATAGACGACGCTTCTTAGGACCCTTGTCGTAGATAGAAAGAAATATTCGCCCATAGACAATAGTTTATAAAACCATTGTCGTTGAGTTATAAGACAACATTATATTTTTGAATCTATTGCTAAAACTAATAAAATAAATATTAAATTGAAATGGAAACATCAAATACTTAAATATTTAAAATTAAATTACTAATATAAATAATATAACATAAAAGCATATTGTAATACAATATTTAATGTATTTAAAATCATATATAAGCTAATAAAAAGTTTTAAGTCAATACAGTACGCTTCCAACATATACACAACCAAAAAAAATTTATGATCAATCATACAAATAGTTACTCCTTGCGAACCCTTTTGAACCTTGTTTGTACTTGAGACTCTCCTCGAAATAATCTAAAACGCAAGCAGAAAAATATGTTCTAATAATTAGGATATGATCAACCAAATAATATATAATCAATCATTTAGTGTGATAAATGCTTCTAGTTAATCAGTAACTAATAAATCTCAATATATAATCAATCATCTAATGCAATAAATATTTCTAGTTAACCAGTAACTAATAAATGCTTTCTGAAGATGTCTGTCCAGAACAACTTCTACAGGCCTATAGCTTGTTTCCTAAGCACACAGGGTTAGATTTGAAACACAGGATGTAGAGTAAATCTCAGAACACAATATTAGATTGCAAACCAGAATAGGCTAGTCCTATCCCCATTGCATTACTCTTTATCCTTTAATATCCGTGAAACTAAATCAGCCATCTAAGCACTCAAGACTTTATTTATACAAGTCAGGACTTCAACTCATTTGCCATCTAGATTGAGGAGCACATAACTGATTATAGCATGAAAACCCCAATGAGAAATCAATGATTTTAGTCATGGAATTTAGCTTAGCTTTCTTTACCACAACTAGCCAACAACCATCCTTGAACTCGTACATTGATTAACTGCTATGCTGGTGTTGGCATTTCTCCAAACTAACATTATTTTATTTTAAGATAGACATCTGAATATTTAGATAGGCAATTTTCCCTGACATTCTCTAACTGGGCAGACAGGCAAGAAAGCGAATTGTATGAAAGCCAACCATTTCGTTTGGTTGAGAGCAACTATATGTGTAGCTTCCTTGCTCCAACTCAGGTCCCGCCATCCATCAAAGTTGCATCGTAGTGAAACAAAATAATTCTGAAATTTTCTGAAAGAAACTATTCAAAAAAATTAATCAAATAATGTGAGTACTTATTAAGATATACCAACAAATGCTCCTATCATTTTGATATCAATAGAAAAGTTACCTTTCGAACAACAGTATCAACATTTTTCTTTTGCTTTATTCCAACAGGCATAGCTAGCAAATTAATAGAATGTTGAGTCCTAACCTGAAAATTCAGAGGAATAGTGGAATACAGAGCAATTGGAGTATAGTTTTAGTTTTATAGTACAAACTCTGTAGAGTCATCATAATTTATCTGAAGGCAATGGATATAAAATGAAATTTTGTAACAATGTACCAACCAAAACCAAACACACCTAAGAATGAGACGATTCTAATGAAGATGAAAAACTACGTACTTCTTCACAATAAATGTAAAAGATCACCTTTGAATTGATACTGCTTGTCCATAGAGGCTTCAACTCCAGATCTGACTTTGCTTCAATGAATTGTGAATCCACCACGCGCGGGTTCAATCCTCGTCGTTCGCCCATCAATAAATGAAACAACTTCAAATTTAAACTTTATTTTCTTGACACACAGGGTTAGATTTGAAAGCTTTGTAAAGTGACATGATTAGAGAAACTACATAGAAATTCAAGAAACATAATAAAGCGAAAAGCATCTGAACATTGCAAAACCTCCCAGAGATAATAACCAAAGACGCACTGTACATTAACAAGTCTTTAGTAAGGTCGTACCCAAGATAGGATCTGTGTTTCATGGTAAAACCCCTTAGGCATAGTTGGCCGTAGAGGTCTATCTATTAATCTACAAATGAGGACCTGAAAAAAGAAATTGTTACCAAACTTAGTTCGTCAACCAGAACACAGAAATTGATGAATAACATTCACACTTTAAAGAAATTCTTGACCACTACTAGAGCAAACGCTCCTCAACAGCAAACAGCAATAGAGCACTCACTGCATATTGAAGCAACAACCAACTCAGCATCCAAGTCTACTCAATATTACATATTGAATCGCACAGGGTAGTCGTCCAAGGAATGCAGCTGGAGGCGCGATTTGAAGGTGACACTCGCTGGTTCGAATCTGGAATCGCGATTTGAAGGCCACGCACGCAGGTTCGAATCACCTTCCAGGGTTCAATAATCGCCCACTCTCCCCTAGATTAGCCTTGGTGATACTAGGGGCGGCTCGAATCCGCCGTCTAGGGCCGGTGGTGGCTCGCCCAGTGGTGGCGGCGACCACTAGGGTTTCGCCGGGATGAAGACAAATAATCGATGTGCTATGTCGATTTGTGCGTTGAAGAACAAGGATTAAGGATATGTGATTATTAGATACTGTTGTGAGGATGATTCAATCGATTAAGTGTTGATAGAGGTAGGCAGAATGTAAGATAGTGAGATTGTTTCTTGTAGTGATAGTTGAACATTTTTTTTAATTTTTCTAAGTGTTGAGCTGTTGTTATAGGGTGGTAACCAGACTACAACAATGGTTTAACGACAAGGGTTCAAAATAGTGTTGTCATTGAGCACGACAACAACGGGTATACCACAACGGCATGAAAAAGCATTGTCGCATAGTGGGATTGAATATAAGACAACGCTATAACAACACACCTACGACAACGGTAAATAAAAACCGTTGTCTATGAGCGCATTTTCTCGCTCAAAGACAACGGTTTTGATTACGAAAACGGTTTTTATCCCTATGACAACGCATTTTGTTAAAAATCCTTGTCGTTCCTATGTTGTCGTATGCCATTTTTCTTGTAGTGAATAGATGGATTTGTTAGAGATAAAAGTGAGATTATATGCTATTATTAGAAGGTCTTATCCATTCTCCTTTGAAGCCCTAACTTAGCCAAAATATCTATATATATGGAGAGAAGGGAGGGGGGCCGATTTTATCTTCTACACACACTAGAGAAATCGGTCCCTAGGAGGATTTTACTCTCCTAATTTCGAAAATTAGGGTGTTCAAATATCAATTTTCGATCTTCTATCTCTTTCAAAGTTGGATAGATTATTGTCCGCACAATAATCAAGCTATAGATGAAGAATAAGTTAGAAGCTTTGGAGGTCAGATCAAAGGATACATCAATCGGAGTGGATTGTTGTTCGTTGTTGACGATCTAAATCGTCTCTCCACAAGCAAAGGATTAAGCGAAGGAGAAAGATATAATTCCACATTATTTATTCTCCTATGTGGTATTACTTGATTAGGGATTAATTATTTGCATGATTAATTGAACTTGTAGATCTGGCGAAATAGAGATCGCCCCCTCATATGGGTTCCTTCAGCACAGTCATAATAGAGTCAACATATGTTTGAATCAGTGTGTCTCGAGTATAAACATGATTCACGTATTCAGATACAGGTACATAATTTTTCTTGCATTATTAATCAATTAAATAATCAATTTTTCTTAAAATATCTAGACTTTTATTTAGAATTTCAAATAACTTACTTATTGCAGCAATGGCATGTGAACAATGAATATTGTCATTTGAAATTCTCGGCACGTGCAAGTCCGAGTTGCAAGATCGACCATATGAGGTTGTGGATTGTTCACAATAAAAAAAGTGTACACCAAATCCCTGACATGTCGGGCAGTATATGTCATATACTTCTCCCGTTGTATTTCAAGCTTCAAAGATATTTGTGCGGTAAAAATATTCTGCAATCGCACAACCTCCGTCTTCCGTTTTTCAAACCATTCCTTCATAGCTATCCTAATCGATTCAAGCATGGAACATATCGGCAATCTTCGAGTCCATAACAATCTATTGTTCAATGACTCAATGTCATTGGATGTAAACGTGTTATTAATGTCAATGACTCAATCTTCGAGCCCTTAACAATCTATTCTTCCTAGGACTACAAGTCAAACAATCTGCTGACGGGATCCTAATCAATCAATCTAAATGCATCAACGATCTCATCACAAAATTTGGAGTAAAAGACAATAAACCAGTAAAAATCCCTATGCAAACAAATGGACAAATTGGTCCTGATGTGCTTGGGAAAGCAGCAGGTATAAAATAGTATCGTGGTATTATCGGATCATTATTATATCTAACTGCTAATCGATCTGATATTACATTTGTTGTTGGTTTTTGTGCTAGGTATCAAGCTAATCTAAGAGAATGTCACATGGAAGCAGCCAAAAGAATACTACGTTATCTCAAATGAACAACTGAGATAGGCTTATGGTATCCATGTGATGATAATTTTGAACTAACTGGATATTCTGATTCTGACTATGCAGGTTGCAAGCATGATAAAAAATCTACATCTGGGACTTGCCAATTTCTTGGAAGCAAGCTCATTTCTTGGTTTTCTAAAAAGCAAACTTCGGTTGCAACCTCAACAACAGAAGCTGAATATATGGCAGCAGGGAGCTGTACCGCACAAATATTATGGCTTAAACAACAACTAAAGGACTATGAGGTCCACATGGATGTTATATCTATCTTATGTGATAGCTCCAGTGCTATTGCAATTATCCATAATCAAGTACTTCATACTCGCTGCAAACATGTTGATGTTCAACATCACTTCATACGCGACCATGTTGAAAAGAAGCACATCAAGTCGAGAAAATTTACACAGACATACAGTGAGCTGACATTCTCACAAAAGCTCTAGCAGTAGATCGTTTTAAAATGTTATGTGGAAAGTTGGGCTTAATAAACCTTGATAAAAACGGTACAAAGTATTGACAACAGATCGTTTTTGGTAAAAACCATCTGTTGCAATATGATTTATATTCTTCATCAATGTTTACTTATATAATTTCCACTAACATAACAATTGGAAATTTATGTGAATTTATCAACAGTGAGTTGTTAAGAAATTATTTGATTTCTCCATAACAGATGGTATCAATGAAATTATCAACAACAAGTTGTGGTAACTCTTTTGTCAACAGCGAGCTGTGATAACTACCTTATCAATAGCAGATCGATCTGGAGGATAAACATGATCTGCTAGGCATCAATCAAGGGGGAATCAAGATATAGTCATAAAAATCATTTATTTCTCTAACAACTTTTGTATTTATGTCTCATGATTAACCATTATGAACATTTATTGAATTGTTAATTATTTAATTATACCAAGAGTCCTAGGTGTTAGAAAAAGCAAAGGAAAAAGGGAGATCATTTAATGTTGCAGTCCTCGGTACTAGCATCGAGGAGATGATGTGACATATTGGCAAATGTGAATTGATGGCGTGTGCAATTCAATCGAATTTGGGCGGCAAATGATTAAATCAGGGAGTAATATCAACCGTTGATTGCTATCGTTTCTAATTCCTTTAATCTTGTGCGCACATTGCTTGCCTATATATATCTTAGTGTTTGACCGCCTTCCTCTTCTACACTTTCAAAAATTTCCTTTTTCACTTAAGAAACTGCCATTGTTGCTCCACCAAGCTTTTCTCTGCAAAATCAAGCTCTTTCTTACACACATACTAAACCTCATATCAAAAATCATACTTAAACATGTCTGCTTCTGAGTGTTCTTCATCTTCTCATGCATCTCCGATACCCTTATCGGAAATGCTTCATATGATAGAGGCCAAGTTGTCACCGGAGCCTCACGCCGTTCTTAATCATCATGGGTTTCGTACCCTTGATGTATTATTTAGCAAAATCGAAGCATGCCAAGGTTATTTGATAGATATATGAATATAGATATATGAACTAGGGTTTGGCGTGATTAAAATTCTTACATCGTTGATATGTTCATACATGATAAATGACTATATTTGATATTAAACCTATATAATATGCCATAATATGTGCCTAATATGAGTTAAACACTCGAGTAATAGTGTCTTATATTCCCATTGGCCATGCTATAGAACATGCTTGATGAATCCTAATTCTTCCTAATTGTGACATAAAATGGACTAAACATGCTCAATTCTTTGTTAATTGTCATCCTTGAAAGATTACAACACCTTTCGTATACTCCTCATTAAACACAATTTGTCTCTTCTTTGAAACGATCTGCTATCTCACTATTATGGTAGGTAGTCTAACAACGAGCTGACAAAACTCTTATACTTAATGAAATTTATGTTTTTGAATAGGCTTTCACAAAATCATCACCACCATTCCAGACTACTACATGCCCAAACAGGTTGCTCTATTCTACTGCTCCTGGATGGAAGATGAACGAGGAGAATATTCTGTGGAAATCCTAGTAGGAAAAGGGAAAGAAGAAAATTTACGAACAACGGTGATCGAGATGATATTACAAGTCTATCATCTACAAGATGAAGGAGAGATCGTTATCAAGGATATTACCGATGAGCAAATGCAGCAGACTGTGGACATCATTGTTACCCAACCATTTCCCTGGGTGGGAAAGGCATTCCACAGAGGATAAGTATTTCCCATTTACCGACTGCTTCTTGATTTTGTCCAGAAGGTGTTCTTAGGCCATCAAGGAACCTATGATTCTATCACTCCAGGAAAATTGAAGATTCTCACTGCTATACTGCTAAATCTCAATGCCAACAGGGCCAGATCATTGTTAAAGTTGATTATAGACGAAGAACAGCAGATTGACATGCGCCAGGATGCAGATGGAAATTGCACCTGGTTGAACGTCAAACGGCCCCTTCGCTTTTCCACCAAAATTAGCACAATTATTGCTAGATTCTTTCAAAAGGATAAATGGAATAAGGTTGTTCCATTTAATGAAGATTGAATATTGCCAAGGACAAGGCATCAGATAGAGATGGCGCTTGGGACAACATCTCAAATTTTCTTAAAGGTAACTGATGATAAAATCAAGGCGACCCTGATACAGATTGGTAAATCAAACAAGGAATGGGTCATTCCAACCAAGAAACCAGAAACCATAGGAGAAGCTGCAGCTGCTCAAGAAGGAGTGGAGCGCGCTGCCAAGAGGAAGCCCACTGGAAATCCCAAGCCCGCTATTGCTAAGAAAACAAAGAAATCAACCAAGGAGCCATCTCCTATGGTTGAGAAGTTGAAAAAGAGAGGCACCAAGAAAGACACCAAGAAGGAAGCCAAGCCAAAGCCCACAGCTCGTAATCTCCAAGATGAGCTGGACGAAACTGTGATAGCTGAGGCAGAACCCATAACCACCATCCATCCACAACAACCATCTATTCATGAGATGGAAACAAATGAGTCTGATGCACATGACATTAATGAAGCCGAGGTGGAGGTTAACCCCCATGAACAGCCCAATGATGATTTGGACACCAGATTGAAATGTGCCTAACTGATTTTTCAACAATTAAAAGAAAAGGATACGAAGATTGTTTTGGAATCAATGCCTGGAATCGAACTCACTCCAGCTGCCTTTGAGATGGCTCAACGATTTCAGACTTATTTGGAGATTAGAGACTGCAAGTTCTATATTTTGGAAGCCATCTTGCTGCTCTTTTCTATCAACGACTGGAAGGTGGAGGAAAATAAGTTGATAACTTATTTTAGATTTTTAGATGTACCAAACACACGACAATATTTTCGCACATACGTTCTCACTAAGATGAAGGAAGAGACACTCACATTGCAGATCGATCTTGCTCCATTTTATGCCAAGGAGAAAGATCTATACAATTTTATTGTAGATATGCAATCCGGGGATTTTGACGACATATTCAACCTTGAGGAGCCCACTGTTGAAAGAAAAACATCCCCTATTGCTGATGAACCATCCACTTCATAGCCCACTGCTACTACGGAGCCCACTGTTGACGTTCAACAACCAGAAACATCTGCTGAAGAAAAAGAACCTGCAGCTGTTACAAGCATACCTCAACCACCTGTCATTGATGCCACACAATCTGCTCAAGATGAGCCCGTTGTTGACAATGCTAAGAAGAAGAAAAGGGTGAAAAAGGGTTTCTATTCCCACCATTATTGGACCTTTGGTGGATGAAGAGCCATCTGACGAAGTTTACACCCAGGGCCCAACCCCAGATGGTTATCAACATCACTACTTTGATGAACTGCTCACCGCCTCCCTTGGCCCCAATGATCGATCTGCTGCCCTAGCAAACCATGTTTTTGCCGTTGCTGATTAGTCCCTTAGTACTATCAACGATAATTTCACAAAAGCTCACAACAGCTTGAGAGAGGAGCTTCACAACGACCTAGACGGGGATAGGGCAGTGTTTGACAAGTTCAAGGAAAAAACCAATCAAAAACTTGACAACTTTCAAGCTGAGGTTGACAAGTTTGTTGAAAGAATGAAAAATCCTGGAGCCAACATGGTTATCGAAGTGAAGAAGCACGTGGAACAACAATATGTAGACATGGAAAAATCAACCATACCCACTGTAGTCAAGCAAGAAGTGCCCACTGCATTAAAAGAAATATTTCCCAAAGGCTTAGAAGAAGCTGATGTTGCTCAAGGGACTTAAATCTTCAAAATCAACAAACAGATCACTGACATCAAAGTCAACCACAACGATCTGTCCATCAAATTCTCGAACTTTTACAAAAGCACAGAGACACAATTTCATGAAGTCACTGATAACATCTCAACATTTTTACAATACAAGGAAGAAGCTGAAGCCAGATTCAAGGAGCTCCAAGATGAACTTGCTTCCCTCCAACTCATCATCTCCAAAGACTTCATTGATGATGTCGAAAAGGGGGAAGGGAAAGATGCCCAGCCTTCTGTCCAATCAAAGAAACCAATCAAAAAGAAGTCTGTGGCAAGAAAAATGACAGCTAAACAGGCAGCTGAGGCCAGATCGTTGAAGTCAGAGAATGAAGAAAAGGTAAAGAAACTGTAGGAAGAGGCTAAGAAGAAAGGGAAAAAGGTTGTCACAGACAATGATGAAGAGGAGGAAATGTTTCTTGTTGGATACAAGCCATAACAAATCGATAATCATGAGTTTAGAAAACTATGGAGAGCGGAAAAACAAAACAAAAAGAGATGGATGATAAAATCAATGAAGACAGCTCGACACCAGAGGAAGGAGATGAGCCATCAAATCAAAGATTCAAATTCTTTGACAAATTCCAGCTGTCCGAACCTTAAAACTTATCTTGGATTCCAGAAAGAAAGCTACACAATGGAACATAATTGTTAAGGAATTCGTGATGAAGCATTACTATCTGTTGGAACCTGAATATCAAAGAGGATTCGTTGATGAGATGTTTAGGGAATTCTTAAGGAAACACAATAATCAAACATTTGTTGAATACCTACATCGTCAATCTGCTATGACAAATATCCATCTAGCTGCTCCCAAGAAAGTGACAATGGTGCCCCCAAGAATTCCTGGTACAACCGAAATTGATCACACTCACATTCACAATGTCATCAACAACTCAGTCAAACACATGGGGTATCCCATCGATCTAAATGACAAAGACTACAAGAAGATATTCAATGGAATATACGTTAGCTATAATGTGCCATCTGAGCTAAGACAAAGAGAGCTGGTCAAAAGGAGAAGGGCACAGCTAGCTGAGCGTCAACAACAACAGCGATCTGCTGAGAAAGAACAAACACAACCTCCACCACAGTAACTTCGTTTGCTTCACACTTCTGTAATCTCTATCTTCATAGTTAGCTGTTGTTATTATCATTCCCATTTGTAACAACTATCTCATTTTTATAGAAGTATGAAGTTCTGATTCTTAAAAACAACCTGATGATAATATCACTTTGTCCAGGCAATGTTTTATGCATACTACTTACTGCTTTATATCTCCGCATTAAATACCCGTATATTACTATCTGTTGTTTTCAACACTTAGAAAATTTTTAAAAGGTGTTTTCGACATCATCAAAAAGGGGAAAATTGTTGGGAACCCCATGAATTTATCTATGTTTTGATGACGTTTCTCGAAACTACACTTAACCATTTCAAAATATCTAAAACCAAGCTATCAATATCATCTTTTAAGGAAAAACTTAAATATGAAAGGAGCAGATTGTTTATTCTACAATCTGTATTATCCTTCTAATGTTTTCCTGGACATATGGATTACTAATTGACAAGTACCTCTTTATTTGTTATGTCAGTTGGATCATGTTAAGAACAGATCGTTTCTTTGTGAAAATAACGATCTGTCCTTAATACTTTGCAGCTCTCTGTCCATTTTCACTTGTCATGGCTTTAGGGTATGTTTCTATATAATAGATTTTTAACATATCAAAATTATAAAAAGGTAGTTTGAATATTCAAACTCAGTTATAGAAATGATCTGTCGTTCTAGAATTGACAACAATTACAATGTAAAAAGAACAGATGGTTAGAAAAACCATCTGTCCTATAGGTCAAGTTGTTTCATAAGGATATAATTATTTCTTTGACCATCTCGAAGAAGACAATCTTAAAGAACAGATGGATTCAACCATTCCAGAAGCCCACTGACAAATAACAGAACGTTTTCTCAAAAACGATATGTCCTTAACTTTTGATGCTACCATCAAGGGATAGTCAATGAATAAACAAAGGAGTTAATTGGGTATCAAACCAATTAAACATGAGAAGCAGCTCAACTTACAGATCGTAGGAAACGATCTGTTGAACCAAAGTCAAGCTTGCTGCTCCTCACCATAACTATGGTGGACTGCCGACATACCTACATTTGTCATAAGCCAACCACTCAGTGTGTTGTCACATCAAAGAGTATATTTTGAGGAATGAAGTACGAAAATATCAATTTAGATATACAGTGAATCATTCCAAGTATGGCAAAACAATGGGGAAACGTGTGAAAGGTGGAACAAGACGCATTACGGGCAGCGCGTGTAACATTAACACTGTCATGCATTTAATGCAGCCATTAATGCAATGGAGAAGGACACTTCTCTCTCTAACGGATAGTTCCAGCCATGGTTCTATAAATACCACCTTCACTTCCAGAATTGAGTACGAGAATTCAAGCTTTCAAATCTGCCATTACTCTGCTCAAATTTCTTCAAGCTCTCAACGTTCAAAACACTTCATCATCAATCAAGAATTCTCTTGAGTGTTTACTTTGTTTGAAGGATATATTTCTGGAAGTTTGTTTTACAAAACAAAATTTAGGATCTAGTTTTGATCCAGTTGTAATCCTAGATAGTAGTTTTCTATCTTTGGTAGAAGAAGTGTAATCACAAGAAATTATCTAGTTTTGATAATTCTTGTGTCTCGTACTCAACGAGTAAAAAGAAAGGAGAAAGTTTAGTGGATTATCGATCTAGTTCTTGATCGAGCCGTGGACGTAGGGAAAGTTTATCCGAACTATGTTAACTACTTGCGTTCTTTTATTTCTTATTTACTTCATTCTTCATCGTCTTCATATTCTTCATTTAAAACTGTTGGTTTAACATTTTGGAGTAAAGAAAACGTTTTCATTAAAAAGAGCATTAACCACCAAATTCTGCACACTACATAAATTAAGTTTAACTCATAAAGTTACTCTTAATCTTTGTTTTTCACTACATAAGGTTATACTTGAGTAAGATTAACTCTTTCTAACAAGAAGAGTTTTTACTTGCTACCCAAGCTATCTTAAATATTAAGTGTGCTTAAGCCTTATAACTTAATCATAAACGAGAAAAGCCTAAAAGTTTGAATTGATGTATTTGTTGCTCTTTATGCATCTCATCCATAATGGAAATCCAAGATGAGATGCATAAAGAACAACAAATACGTGTGTTGAAATCTATCATGATGCGCGTGTGCTTCTCGTTGAATTTGTAAACTCTCCAAGATTAATTTATATCATCACCCGATCCAGAAACCCGGAGCTCGAAAGCGCAACTCTTTTCAGGAAGTGAACACCGAAGCACCAACCAATTTTTCAGTTCATCTGGATCCAAATCCTCTTCTTCATCACCCCCGTGAATATTCGGCGTCAGATGCACAATTTCTATCAGTCTAGCAAAACCACCATGTTATTGTATCCACATAGCACAATCAACAAACTTGAACTTCATTATATTCTCTTCGGAATCAATATTTGATGCGTCGGGTTCTGACTCCGCTGAATGAATATCGTCAATGTCATCATCCTCACGATCTCGATGCATCGAACCGGATGGAGCATAATCTTTGTTTGTAGGTGTTCGTATAGGAGATTTCGGCCGCTGCCATGAACCGAATGAAGCATCATCTTCGTTATGTGGGGTATCACCTAATCAATTTGATTTGGCCATCTGATTGATAAAATCGATTCTGTCACCAAACTATATGCCAACGACCCCATAAAATACTAATCTCTACTCGAAGATCCTACATCGTGTGTCTCATTGCTTATCTTCACATACACCACCGGATTCCACTCGTACCGAAGCAAAACACTTAAAGAATCATTATTAGACAAGCGATGCTTACTTCCATTATACGCTGATATACGGTAAATCTCAAAATTTGTAGACATCCCATAATCTCGCAGCATCTGTTGTATATTGTTTCTCAATTCTTCAAGCTGAACTGGATCTATGGAAACAGGAGTGGAGCATTCGTAACCGCCAACGTAATCCTCGTCTTCCCAATAATCATTGTACTTTTTTTTTATATACTTCCACTCATCCATATAAACAATAAAATGTATTTTTCTCATCAGAAAATCATCCAAATATCAATATACCAAAACTCGATCGCGCAATTCCTTAGGAAAAGCAAAACCCGATCGTGTCACATCCGGGTTTTGAGATTTATTTAGGATTTGGCGACATGGTTTTTGAGCGTGTATTCTACGTATTATTATCATCCTAAATCAATAAAATCATGTCGTCAAAGTTCATATAAATATATAAATTCGGATGTTTGAAAGTAAACACGTCATATTTGCATAAATAACGACATAGTTTTTAGAAAAATGCATGTGTTTAACGACAGAGTTTTAGCTTGTTAACCTCATAACACATTATTCTTCAAAACTACGAGTTTAGATTTCACAGTACCTCTTTCCTTTGGCCAAACAAGCACTTCGTGTGGATTTCTCATTCTCTTCTTCTCTCCTTCTCTCTCTCATTTTTTTTCAAGTGAAATGTGTTACGAAAGTGAAAGTCAATGTTTATATATAATAAGTATGTGGGGTGTTGAGTGAAAATATAATATCTCGATTGTAGATATTATTGTATTGAAAATTAATGTCTCGATTGTCGTCTTGATTATCGATTTTTTTTCAAATAAATTTCAAATGTAATTTTTAAAATAATTTCTCAATAAGATATAATATTATTGTATTCTAACTATTTTAAATTCAATTATCCTATTAATTCCAAAAAAATACGAAAAAGGATAATCTCATTGCTAGCGAGCTCTTCGCCGTCATCGCCACCACTTTCTCCCCTCAACCCTCACTCTCATTTTGGTGCCATCTAATCCCTAAATCCATTTATTTCTTAATTTCCATTTGAATCTCTCAAGTTTCGAGATAATTTCTCCAAAACCGACCCCTACCTTTTTATATTTGAATAAGGAAACGATTAAGGGATAAAGTCCCAATTTTTTTCAATAAAAATCTCAACTCTCCCTCTCTTCAGTGAAAGCACAGTGGCGGGTCACCACCACTTTTTGGTCGTCGGCCATCGCCTTTGTCGAGTCTTCTACAACCTCGATCGTGCGCACCGCCGCTCCTTTGAAGCCTAGACAGTCGTCGGTTCTACTGAACCTTTTCCCATGTCAGTAGGAAATCTTCTAATTCTCTAAATTTTTACTCATTATTCTTAAGTATATGCTCAATTTTTTTATGTTTAGCCCCAGGATTTATATGTGGTTTTGAAGTAACAATTTTAGTTTCATTATGAATATTAAATCAAATATCATATGATTATATTATGTTAATGGTTCTTAAAAATATGTTTTGATTGGTTTAGAGGTAGTAATATCTTACGCATAGTAAAAAATCACAAGCTTCTAAAAATCAAGGCTTCATTAATTGAATTGAGTATAAAGACATTATTCATGTACATATAATTTGAATATATTACTTGCTTGGCGAGAGAAAATTTGATCGAGACTCCTTCTTTCTTTATGTATAAGTCTTCCTTTATTTCTCTACTACTTCTTTGTTTTAATTTTACAGATTATGTTGGTGTTGAAATGAAAAGATGATGATGATGTTTAAATACTGGGAGGTTACGTTGGAGTATGGTTATAGAAGAACCACTCAAGAAAATATTTCAATCTCTCAAATCAGCTCACAATCTTTAATAGAAAATGTAAAGTGATAGTAGAATTGGTAGTAGTAGTTGTATAGGAGGTTGTTGAGGGGTTGAAGACTTTTAGAGCATTGTTTTTTTGAATTCTAATTTTTGTCACATGTGTAAGGACCTCAAAATTAAAACCATCAATAATGATGGGTACTAATTTTGGGGTGTTAATACTATTTCATGGAGCCCACTTAATTTCTTTTATACTTTTTTATTATTTTAATTTATATACTTTATGTATATATGTTTTGATTAGTTTTAATTGTGTCAAATTTATTTAATTTATTTATATATAGTAATTTATTTTTAAATTAAATTTATAAAAATAAGTTTAATAGGTATTTTATTATATAAAATATTCTAAATCTAAGCAATGAAAAAAAGGATAGATTGATTTGCAATAAACTTGAAAATTTCATATAACATACAATACTTATTTCTGATACCTGTTACAAACAAAAATTAGAAAATATTATGAATATTAAAAATCAATACAAACTTGAAAATAATACACATAACTAAAGAGAAATGCAATAACAAAATATTTTAACATTTAAACATTTAGGTTGCATGAAATTAATTATTACAATATTCACTCATATTAATTTTACAACATTCACTCATATTAATTAATACTCCTCTTTTATAAAACACTCTTTTATATCTTCAAACTCGTTATTTTTTGATAAAAATTTATATTTTTATAAAACACTTTCTTTTATATCTTCAAACTCTTTTAGTATTGATAAACATTAACAACTTATTGTTGTATATAATTCATAGAAATTAATACATTATAATCTTGAATAATACAAAGTACACATTGATAATACATAATAATACTTAAAAAAAATTAAATGTTTATTTTAACATTTTACACGATCTAAAATATATGTTTCAATTTTATATACTCGTGTTATCAATGTTGATTGAACAATGATATCAATATTCGTTGTCTAAGAATATATAAACTACTTGTTCATATCTTAAACTTGTATAGTAAAACTGTTAATTATGTGGATTTCTTACGATAAAATTATAATCTTCCCAAAAATAATTATAAAATAATTCTACAACTCGATCTTATCACAAACTATTCGTTTATACTCAAACTAATATGGTGATACTCGCTTTATCAATAGACTTGTATTCATTCATATCTATAAATCCTCATAGACTCGTACTATTAAATTTATATACTTGAACTCGTCTTAGACTTAATTAAAAAATTATTATGGTACTTGTTATCTTCTAATAAACTAATTTATATACACGTACTCAATGAAAATTCATATACACACGACTCAATCAATTAATAATCGTCTTAAACCCGTAGATCATTTGTATTTGTTAAAAGTACACCATAACATCTTAAACATCTTACTTTGATTTGAGAAAATGAAGCTAGAGTGTGAAAATCTTTGAAATGTTTCGCAAAGCAGCTATACAATGAACAATACACCTATAATTAATATATATTTTTAACATATGAAAATTTAATAATATAAGTAATATATAATGTAAATATTAAATTAATAATAGTAAAAAAAGGATACTATAATATATTAATTTGAAATAATACAATGCTAAAGAATGTTACCATTAAAATAGATGCATGCTGGTGTAGCCAATTATCTTACATTACCTTTTGTTAGCTGACAACGTAGTTGTGCAAGTGTAAGAATAATTTTATATTTCTTGTATAATATTAACTTATATTTTTATTCTTTGATGGTAGCTCAGTAAAATCATTATTCTATTTTATATATTATTATATTTTAGTTGTTCTTATAATGCTATTAGTATATATTTTTAGTATAATAATATTTTATATTTAATATTATTTTTTAAATGAAGAAAATAAATTGTGTAAAATTTATTTAATTGATTGTCGCATATTTTTAAAGTTTTTTTATTATGAGGTATTTAATGTGTACTGTTGGTCCCGAAAGAGCAAGATTTGGTGTATTGCTGGGGGGGGGGGGGGAATACACCAAATACAAAATTTTCAATTTACTTAACAAATTATAAGAGAGTTCAAGCTATTCTATATAAGAAATTGTTCGGCAGATGACTAAACAGATTGATACACAAATCGATACCAGTTTAGTCCAAACAGATTGCTCTCTTAGTGAAAACACTTAGTCAATAATAAGAGTGATCTTATTACTTTCTGAGTGTTGTGTGTGCGGAATAATGGTGGATTTAATGAGTGCTCTTGTTTAGAAAACATTAGGAATTATTCAGATTGTTAAGCAGATTGATTGAGATGCAGATTTATATGATAGTGCAGATGTTGAGAATAATAAACAACTGAACGTAAATATGCAGGAATGTAAATGACACAGTTGTTTAACGTGGTTCGGGAAATCCCTACGTCCACGATCTGGTCAAAACTAGACCAGATTATCCACTACTAGGATACTCTGCTTGTTTATACTCGTGGAGAACGAGTCACAAGTATCAATCAAAACTAGAGAGATACTTATGCACGAAATAAGGGCCGTGTCCCTTTACAACAGATTACCTCTACGTTACCACTAGAAAACTACTAGCTAGCAGGGTGATCTCCTTTCTCTCGATAAGACAGACTTGAATCGAGGTTGTGTTGGTGTGATGTAGTATCACAGTTTGAAGCTCTTAGTCTGGATTACAGATTGCTTGAGAGAATGTTGATGATATAGCTCGTGTGCGTGTTGTCACCTATTCCAGACCATGGCTCCAATTATATATAGGCATTGAATTTAAAATTCTAGCCGTTTGTTGATTGGCGTGAGATTGTGTCACGCCCGCTTCCTACTAATTCTAGTAAAGCCGGGAACATGACCAACGAAATGAATAATTGACAAGAGAAGAAGGTAATCATTCATTTCATAACATAAAATAAGGACTAAACCCGTGAAATCGGGGAGTCAGAGTCATAAGCTCATTACATTTCATAACAGGATACGGAGTTTAGTCTCGGTCTACTACATAAGGTCTAGCAGCGGAACTTTCAGGATCGCATAACAAAATCCTACGTGTATGAAGACACGCAGAACCCCCAAGAGTCAGCTACTATGGAGTCCGACAAAAGCACGACAAGCACCCACGCCTTCTTCATTCTTATCCTGCACGTTTAGAAATACATGCAGGGCTGAGTACAAATTGTACTCAGTAGACACGTGCCGAAACCGCACACATACATATATAACTGCCAAGCCATTCAAGTGAAACATAGGGATTTTGTCTCTAAAGCACCTATGTTCACAAAATCATTTCTTGAGAAAGTTCTAATTGACTGCAGTCCTAGTTCTTTGTATTCAACCATATCTGAAGTTCTATGTGCCGGGGAAGTGGCCACTTCCCACAGACACTTGACCGGTCAACAGCTAGATGACTCACGGTCCTTTGTGTACACTAGTTCGAGTGGAGACGCTAACCCACTGGAACCCGAATTCGATTATCATATAACAGATAGGTATCATACATAAATCAAAAACATTTCTGGCAAGACAGTGCTTTTGAAAATATCTCATTTCATTTGAAAGCATACACACATATATTTTCATAGGGTAAGAAAAGCCTACTTGAATGGTCTTGATCGATTCTTGCCTTGTTCTCGTGATGCGGATCCGACCTCTCGTCGAAACCTTTCATATGAATCTCGGGTGAGATATATTACTCGAGCATATCAAATAAATTCTAAGGGCAAGGAATTACTAGCCTTGGTTATCATGAGGGTTTAGTCTCGATTCCTAAGATCGGCTAGTACATGAGTCTAGGAACTGTATTTCTAGATAAGTCATTCGATGGTTTCTAAGTCACCGAATAGTTTGAGGATCTACTATACTCAATAAATATTTATTGGGTAATGTACGAGAGACATTCCTAAATTAATATCTTGATTCTTAACTTGAGGCAAATGAATTTCTAATTAAGCAATTTAATCATTTAATCGCCATCATAAGCATAATTTATTATTTAATCATTTCTTATGATTAAATTCTAATTTATCCATTAGGTCCTTACTAACATATTTCTAATTTAATATTTTGATTATTAAGTCACATTATCTATAAGTCTTTTATAGATTAAAATACCTAGCTAATATATATCTTAAGTATGATTCGTAATTAAATCAATTAATAAGGTTATATAAATATCCTACTTCTTGGGCTTGGTCTAAATACATAGGAAGTTTCCATCTAATAGGATTATTCATAATCCACCTACGTAATTCATTTAATCCACGACATAAAATGGTTTAACCCATTTGATTAATTAAGTAGCCCAAATCCTTACGTAAATTAGTCCATCATTTACTAGGTCCAAGATTTAATTCTGGCCCAGCAACTATTGAGTTGGCCCATACTTAGACAAATTTCCATCCCCTTCTCTCACTGTTCTTCCTCTTATTATTTCTCTTATTGTTTCTCTCGCACAGCTAGCTGTCTCTTCTCGCAGCAGCTAGCTGTCTCCTCTCGCTGTCTCTCCTTCGCTTTCTCCTTCGCTGTCTCTCCTTCGCTTTCTCCTTCGCTCTTTCCTCAGCGAGCTGTCCCTCCTCTCGCTGTCTCTCGACAGCGAGCTGTCTCTCTTCTCTCGCTGTCCTTCTCTTTGTTAAGCAGCGAGCTGCCCCGCTAAGTAAACGATCTGGTTGAGTGGCTCCATAACGATCTGCCCTCTCCAAAACGATCTGCTCTATCGCCAAGGCACAGCAGCGAGCTGCTCCCGCTTGGACTTCACAGCAGCGAGCTACTCCTTCTTGGTGAACCGATCTGTTTTACCTCCGCTATATACCACTACCTGTTTTCTACCAACAGATAGTGATATTTCATAATTTACTATCTGCTTATCAGCAGATAGTCGATCTGCTTATCAGCAATCGATCTGCGATCGATCTGCTTATCAGCAATCGATCTGCGATCGATCTGCTTATCACTATCTGCTTAACAGCAGATAGTCGATCTGCTCCAGCTCCTTGCAGCAGCGGGCTGCCCCCGCTAGAATTCAGCAGCTTGATTGCCCTCCAAGTATATACCACTATCTGTTTCCACCAACAGATAGTAAACATCACTATCTGTTTCACCAACAGATAGTATGCTTTCTGGTCATCACTATCTGTTCTCATCAACAGATAGTATGCTCACCCATCTTCACTATCTGTTCTCGACAACAGATAGTATCCTCACCCATCTTCACTATCTGTTCTTATCAACAGATAGTAAACATCACTATCTGTTCTACCTTCTGTTCTCACGATCTGCTTCTCGCACTTGCCCTTTTATTCTTTTATTGTATCTTAATTCTCTCCTCCTTCTTTCAATTAGAGCTTCAGCTAGGAGTCAAGATATTATTTTCTTGTTTTGGGTTGGTGTATTCTGGATTGGTTCGGGGTTGGTTTGAGGCGTTCGGGAAGCTCACGGCTGTACCACAGCCGTGCACTACCTCTTCCTTAGTCATTAGGTAAGTTTCTCTTAATTCTTCTTCTTTTATTACGCAGATTATAGATTAGCAACGAGTTGTATATCGATATTCACATAAGACTTAAGCGTATGCTTTTCCTACGTTAAGAATATGCTCTTCTAAATGTTCAAGCGTAGTACCTAGATTCGGGACTTAAGCATCCTAAGCTTAGTATCAGTTCTTTGAGTTCAAAGTCTAAGCATGCCAAGTTCAATCTATAATCTGTTTTGAACGTGTAGTACATATTCCTAAATTACATTTTTAAGAGACATAATCATAGATGCTGGAGCTTTAAGTTCTTACCTCGAAGTTGTCTCGGTTTCCCCTTCACGAAACACTACTGCTGCTACTTCCCTTCTCCTGGTTCTCTTCGAGTTCTAAATTCGGCAGCGTTTCGGTGCAAATGATATTTGGGTGTGGGTGGAGTTAAAATTCTTCCCCTTTATATAGAAGACTGGATTCCTAACTTCACTAATCCTATGCAATTACTTCATCCCTTGGATTTTGCAGGTATGGTGATTGGGTGAAGCTGGAGTGTCGCTGGTGTGGCTAGGAGCAGTAGGGGCAGAGTGGTCTGTGGGATTACTGTAATTACACGCTAATCCTGATTATGGGAACTCTAAACGCCTTGCACGCGCGTTTCTTTTCCTAGAAATTCTGATTCATGCTGGCGCCTTACGTATATGTATATATTATGTATACATATGTTTCTTCCACCCTGGGTTAGGCGCGGGTTCGAACCCAGCAACCTCATTTATAGGGTATATTCCTCCTATATATATATATATAACTATATATTACCCTAATTATACCTCTCATTTAATAAATAGGTATTGTACTAATTATTGTACAAATAATATGTCTAAATGCTTACTCATGAACGAGTGGTAAATAATTCGTATCATCACATATCTTTGAAGCCCGATGGCTAGTTGGCTAATAATTTGTGATTATTCCCATCGTTGAATTATTATGATAAAATCCTTCCTTAAGTTCTTATTTGGCAACACATAATTTAGCCATCTCAAATTAATCTAAGAGGAGAATAATATTCAAATTTGCTAATCATAAATTACTCAAAATTGGAACCTTAGGAGTTCCCTACGTATTGGACACAAATGGGTCTAACGAAAAGAGCGGGTCTTTACAGATTGATTGTTGATTGCCAATCAATGATACCCATCATATCTGTTCTTGCCATGTAGAGAATGTTGACTCAATCTTTAAGTTATGGAAAGCAGATTGCCAACGACTTCTTTCCTTTTATGTGTTAACCAAAGATTCTCTTTCCAATCCCTGTTGGATGGACTTCAATTTTGACGTGGCAAGATTGTATGATGTGTAGGATGATGTCATCTGGTGGTTTGATGACTCTATCAATCTAGTGCTTCGCTGTAACTACCGATCTGGTCATCGATCTGGTCGCTGTCTGTTACAGCAGATCGATTCCTTCTTGGCTTGAAATCTTGGTCTTCATCCTTTACTATATATAGAGATGACTTCTATAGGAATAATTCCTTTACATATCAAGTCATCTCCTAATCTGTTCTATAACAGGATTCACTTTATGTCTAGTGATCTGTTTTACACGTAGAACAATTTAAACTCTGAAACAGCTAAGTGTGTTTCGAAAGACCATCATCAAAACTAGATATTTTAGGGTTCCCAACAATTTTCCACTTTTTGATGATGTCGAAACCACATTTTACAATAATGTCCTAGCAACACTTAAGAGTGATCTGGTTTGATGACCAGATGGATGATTAGTCGTTATTTAGGTTATAACAATTTAAGACATTTTATAGATGTTCTGGACAATTGGAGGTTGTCATCAGAAACTCAATGTGCTTCCATAGATAAGAGAAAATCAGGTTACAGTTCATCAAGACAAAAAATAGGAATTACAGATCATAATGATATGAAAAAGATATAACTATCTGCTCTTCCTTCTCTCCTCTTGTTGTTTCTTCATCTTAGCCCTGGTCTCATCAAAAATTAACTGCACACTCTCATAAACACCTTCTCTCACCATAACGTAGTCTGGATCCTCGGCATCAATCTTGTAGCCTCTGTTCTCCGCCAGTTCATTAATGAATGTGAGCAGAAAGGTTTTAGCCGGGAGATCAGTGCCTGGTATTGTGGGGCAGGTTCTGAACTCCTTTTCTGGGGCAGTTATCTGAACTTTTGCCCTTTCAGCTGCTTCTCTTATCTCCTCAACCAAATCTCTTGCATCATTCATATCCAGAAAGATATTGAAGGCTTCATTAGGAGTCCCCTCGCTGTATGCAGGATCCTTGAGAAAGTATCGGCACATGATGAAGGTATTTTTAAGTCCTTCCCACCCATCCTTTAAATGATCTGGGACCCAGTTGGTCTCTCCTCCTTCTTTCGTTGTTCTGATGGGAGCAGAAGGCCAACCAAATCCAGAGCGTTTCTTTTTCTTTAGGGGTTGGGAGTGACTTGATCTGCTGGAGGAAGAGAGGGACACCTTCTGGGCTTGAATAGTTGGTGGACTGGGTTGGTCTGGTGTTGGTTCTGTTGTTGGTGCAATCTGTTGCTCGGCAGATTGCAACTTCCCCTTCGTGGTTGCTGCCTTTTTTCCCTTCCCAGACCCTTCCCCCTTTTCGACATCATCAACATAAATATTGATGAGTGCCCTTAGGGAGATGATCTCTTCTTTCATTTCTTTCATTTCTTTGTCGGTATCGACCTTCTGTGCAAGCAGTGATGTGATGTTGAGATTAGAGTCATCAATCTGCTTTTGAAGTGAGCTTTGTGCTTTGGCCAGATTGGCAGTCAACTCCTCTTGTTCTTCTTTAAGAGTGCCTATCTCGTCAACATATGAATCGATCATAGTCTTGGTAGGATAGCACAGGTCACTCAACTTCCTTCCAACAAAATCTTTCCCATTTGCTTCAAATCTTTGGAACATTGCTCTTGTTTCTGAGTTGGCAGCTTTGATTACATCACCAGCAATGCCATCAGTGTAATGACCCGGTCTTCTCATTAGATCCATTTTGTATCAAGTATGTGGAGAGTTCCTAAAGTGCAAATTAAAAATAAATAATAAGTGGCAATGGTTAATATTATTCTCAATTTATGTTAAAGTGAAATGGTTTAAATTTTTGTTTTACCAAATGAGAGCTTAAAGGAGGTTTAGTTCATAATGATTTGGTATTAAGAATTCTCATAATTCATTTACCCAGCTTATTATCATTTCTATAGGATCATTAGGGTGATTACTATTAATATTAATCACTAAGATATATTATTAGTTGCTATCTATGATAGTTAACCTTCATTGTTACGATATATATATGATAATAAGAACTAGTGTGATAATGGTATTAATCTGTATCATACATCATTTAAAAGATACAAATAGGCAACCGTTATACATTATATGTATCTAACATAAGATAATGGATCTAATATGGATCTAATTATATACGTAAGATATATATATATATATATACATATAATGTATGGATTCCTACACATAAGATATACGTATATTATATGTAAGACTGTAGGGATTCCTACGTATAATATATATATATATATATATATATAAGATATAATAATGGATCAGATTGTCATATAGAAATTAGCGTGCAAACAGTTCAGATTCTGTGTCAGAATTCATCTAATGATGAAGGAAATTCCACAAATCAGAATAAAAAAGGCATTAGCGTGTAATAACAGAAGTTAAATAAATCTACTAAACAGCCTGCTCCCTACTAATTCTAGCTACACCAGCGACGCTTCAAGCTCCAACCAATCACCCATGACCTGCAAGTCCAAAAGATTAAGCAAGTGCATAAGGTTAGTAAAGAATAGGGATTCAATCCTCTATATAAAGAGGAAAAATTTTCACTTAAACCACACCTAAATATCATTCACACCAAAACGCTGCCGAATTGAAGACTTAAGAAGAAACGGGAGAGGAGAAGGGATAGCAAACAGAAAG
>JAPKLX010000101.1:1009689-1121768 GCA_026898415.1 Leonotis leonurus | reverse complement strand
GGGGGGGGGGAATACACCAATTCAAAACTTTTTAGGTTTTCTTGTTCAATACTTAAGTATAAGGCTTTAGCACTCTTAATAACTTAAGATAGCTTGAAGTAGTAAGATAAATCTTCTTATTAGGAAGATTAATTCTTACTCAAATAATACCTTATATGTGAGTTACGATAATCAAGAGACACAAACACAGATTTAAACTTGATTAAAGTTGTGTGCGGAATTTGGTGGTTAATGCTCTTTTTAAGATGAAGGCGTTTTCTTTCTTGAAGTAGTTAGTAACCCTGATTTATATGTATGAGTATAAAGAAGATGATGGAGAAGAAAAACAGAAAGTAAAGAACACAAGAGTTAACGTGGTTCGGGATAAACTTCCCTACGTCCACGACTCGATCAAAACTAGATCGAAATCAACTAAAGTCTCCTTTCTTTTTACTCGTTGAGTACGAGCCACAAGCTTTATCAAAACTAGATAAATACTTGTGATTACACTTCTTCTTTCAAAGATTGAAATCTACAATCTAGGAATATAACTGGATCACAACTAGATCCTAACTTTTGGGTTTTGAAACAAACAAATTTCCAGAAAATAATAACTTCAAGAACTGTAAACACTCAAGAGAATTCTTGATTTTGAAGGAGTGCTTTGAACGTTGAAAGCTTGAAGTATGTTGAGTAGAGTAATGGCAGTTTTTCGCTTGAATTCTCGTACTCATTTCTGGAGATGAAGGTGGTATATATAGCCTCAATCAAGAAACTATCCGTTGGAGAAGAAGAAGTCCTTCTTCATTGCATTAATGACTGCATTAAATGCATGGCAGTGTTGTTAAAACACGCGCTGTCAAAGTGAGAGTGGTTACCACCTTTCATGGGATTTCCCAATGTATTGCCATACTGGGAATGATTCACCGTACTGAGATTTTGATATTCTTGTACTTCATTCCTTAAAGCATGCTGTTGATGTGACAATACAAGGAGTGGTTGACTTGTGACAAATTTAGGTATGTCGGCAGTCCACCGTAGTTACCGTGAGGAGCAGCTAGATTTTAATGTTGTAGCAGCTCGCTGACTTCTGTGTTGAAGCTTCATCTCATACTTCTTTAACTTGAAGGAACCAGATCGTTTATAGAATCAAACGATCTGCCATATGAATGTTGAGATGATAAGATCGTTTGCGGAAATAAACGATCTGTTGATTGATATACCAGTTGGTTGTGCTTCTTTTGAGCGCGCTGCTTCATTCTCTTGTCATGTCTTGAGAACGATCTTGTAGTGAAATAAAGCAGCGGGCTGTTCCTTCTTTCAAGACGAGCTGCTCAATGACTTGTAGAATGTAACAAGTTTATTTGAACCTTTTGAAAAATCAAGCTCTAAACTAAAGAATCAGATCGTTATAAGTACACTTGAAACTTCAGGCTACTTTTACAATTGTGATCTGTTAAAATATAATCTAGAAAATGAAACCAAAGTAAGCAAGATGGAATGACAGCTCGTTGCAATTTACGAGAAGCAGATCGTTAATTACCTGAAAAATGATCTGCTCTCTGTTTAACGAGCTGTCTTACATGAGGGATTAAACACGCAATAATAACGATCATTGTGTCCAGGATATCTAATACAAGAATAAGACAGATCGTTATTTACCTTTTACAAAACGATCTGCTTCTTTTATACTTAAGATAATCCTTAATGGATGACAATGACTATTAAGTTTCCAAAACAACAAAGTGTAGTTTCGAGTAGCATCATCAAAACCAATAAAAATTTCTGGGGTTCCCAACAAATATTAACTACGATAATGGTTCCAACATGAAAGGAAAATACTAAGGAGTTCAAAAGATTGCTAGAAATTAAGCTGAGAGCATTATACATGTCATGTGTTTGTCATAGTCTTAATCTTACCGGTAGTGATATAGCATATTCTTGTGTTGAGGCAGTTTCATTTTTTGGAATAGTACAACGCATATATACATTATTTCCAAGCTCACCAAAACGGTGGTAAGTTTTGCTAGATAATGTCAAAGGCTTAACTGTTAACTCTTTATCAAACACACGTTGGGAAAATCGTATTAATAGTGTTCATGCAATTAGATTTAAGTCTGTTGAAGTAAGAGATGTTTTATTAAAGTTATGTGATATATATTTGTGATAATGCAAAGTCAAAAAGTGAAGCTGAAATTTTAGTTACGTCAATAAAAAATTTTGAATTTTTATTTGGTATGATTATTTGGCATGACATTTTATTTGTCGTAAATATGGTGAGTAAAAAATTGCAATCAAAAGATATGTGCATTGACTCTGTCATGAAACAATTAGAAGATTTAATTTTATATTTTGAAAAGTATAGGAATGAGGGTTATGATACAAGTTTGACTATTGCCAAAAAACTTGCCTTTAATATGAATGTGGAGCCAATATTTCCAATAAAACGTCGTAATATTAGGAAGCAACAATTTGACGAAGCAGGAAATACTGAAATTTTATTAGGGTAAATTACACTTTATGGCCCAAACTTTGGGAATGTGTTCAGTTTGTGGCCTGAACTTTACATAATGCTTAAAATGACCTCTTATTTTGGACAGTGTTTAGTTTCCAACCTAAATTTTATATAATGCTTAAATTTACTTGAACTTTGAATTGTGTTATATAAATTCTAGCATGTGACCTAATATTCATTAGTGATCTAACATAGCAAATAAATTTAATTTTCAATGATAAATTTTAATAATAATGTTTAATTTGTGTAGAAAATAAATGTAATGTACTAAACAAATAGGCTAAATTTAAATCATACAAATTATTGCATATGATATACTAGCAATTACAATTATAATTAGTACTTTAAGCAAACTAGCATGCGTATCATGTTCCATGTAATTATATTTATTTATTTTAGTTTCTTGTTATTGTATTTCATGTGCATTCGAAACGTTGAAATATTTTTATCTTTACGTTATTTAGTATTTGGCTTAATGAGTTCTTTAATAATGTATTACAAATGTCTTGCCGTGATTAGAACTGTCAAAAATTTCAAATCGCACTTTCTACAGTTTTGAAACCCGTCCAAACTTACCAAAAAAAATTTGAACCTATATAAATATAAAACTCAATTCAGCGGGCTGTTGGGCATATTGATTTTACTCGTCAATTTAATATTTTTTTGTACATTAAATATTTTTAATCATATCAAATATTAGAAAGATAATATTTTAATTTTAATTATTTTATGTTATATTTTAATATTTTTAATTATAAAAAACTCAAAATTTTCAAAGGTTTTTAATATTCTATTTACAAAATAACCATTGAAAATGAATTTTAATTGATGCTTATGTTGCATGTATATAGATGGGTTTGACTGTTTTAATCCCAGTATTCGATTGTCTCATAAAACTTTTAGATGAATTTTTCTCATATATGAATTTAGTGCACATATATATGTTTTCATTTAATGTGTCATAACTTGTTAAAATATAAATTTTGTAAATCTATAAATCAGTGAAATAATAAATATAGTTTTATAAATGGAATTAAAAAATTATTTATTGATAATATGTAGAAAATTAATTAAAAAAAACATAACTATAAATAAAGTTTGGGACAAAAACTGAACAACACTCAAATATAAAGGTCATTTTAAGCATTTTGTAAAGTTGAGGCCACAAACTGAATACATTTCCAAAGTAAAGTATAATTTACCAATTTTATTATCACTTCAAAAATTATTTAGAATTGAATATTTCTTAGTTGTTGTGGACATGACAATTGTTTGTTTAAAATATAGATTTTAACAAATGAATTTATTTACACATATTTAGTTTTTTGTTTGATTCGAAAGTTTTAAAATCTTTGGATAATGATAAATTAAGACATTATTGTGTCAATTTAGTTTCGACTCTTACTTATGATAATTCATGTGACGTTGACTTGAATAATTTATTTATGGAATTAAAATATTACAAATGACTTTGCCAAGTAAAATAATGTTCGCGATTGAAATTCTTGAATTTGTGAAAAATGCTGATTGTTCTCCAAATGTTGCTATTTCTTATAGAATTTTGTTGACTATGTCTGTAACTTGCTGCATCTGCAATTTGAAATTGTTGAAGACATATTTGAGATAGACCATGTCGCAAGAAAGATTGAATAATTTGACAATTTTATGTATTGAAAAAGATATTTTAGAAAGTCTTGATAAAAATGATATTATAAATGATTTTGCATGTAAGAAAGTAGGGAGAAGTCACTTCTTATAATTAATAAAATATATTTTTTTTACATTTTATACTGTCTCTTTTCATATATAGTATATTATATATCGATAATAATAAATAGAGGACATTAGTTTTAATTTTTAGATGAGCGATCCTTTTTTTTCCTAGTACGTTGTAAATGTTTTTTTTGCCTAAAATGTTCTATTACCTTTTATATTTTGCTTCCTTTGACATTTCATTAATAAAATATTTTCTTTGACAAAATAAAAGTAAATTGTTTGGCCCTGGGCCCAATTTTTGTCAAGACTGGCCCTGAACACCCTTAATAATAAGTGCAGGTCGGGTTCAAGGGGTTCAGGAGTGTGAATCTTTTTTAGCCAGGAGTGAGGTGAACTAGCATATAGTGCAAAGTGCTTTTTTTTTTAAAGTCCGATTCTAGACAAAGAAATGAAAAAATTTAATTTCTATATCCAAAACACATGAACCCAATCCAACCTCTTATTCAAAAAACAAGGATCATGGTGTGAAGAATAGGAAGACATGTGACGGAGCTCAGTCGTTATTACTCCGGTCAAGATAAATTTATAAACCTACACTCTTAACTAGGTTCCGCTAGTGGCAAGTACATGGTCGATCCCATAGGGAGTTGGTGGATTCCTCTCTCGATGTCACAATTTAAGGTTTTGATTCGGTTCTTGCCTTGGGCAAGAAGTGTAATCAAGCAGAAAGTAAACTGCTGTAAAAGTAAATAATTGAAAGGAAAACACCAGGAGAGTTAAATAAGAAAGCAACTTGACTTGGATTAGAATCCTTAAGTCTTGACTTATGCCTTGATCATTGGTGCAAAATTGTTCATTGTACTGGCATGTCATTGGTTAAAGGCGAGCGTAAGAATGGGGTTTTACTCCTACCACCCAAACGCATCACTCAGGTAGCCCCCTTTTTAATCGTCATGTAGCTACCGAAGCCTCGCCCAGCTTACTTTTTCAGCCCAGAAGGTAAGTGTTACTCATCCCTTTATCCTCCTTGCCCAAGATTACTCCTGGGCCAAGCTTACTCAAACATACCCAAATAGGTATTCGCGGGGAACACAACAACCATGGGCACACCATCTCATACGCCCGTCCCATGGCATCCCCACCTACATCACTGCACTGATCCATCTGGCTGGCAAGCAGGGAGTCGCTAACACTTGGAGTTTCCAACTCACGGTTGTAACCTGATCTTGCCCAAGACTGGTGTTGGTCAGACAACACCAATGACTTAATCAAGTTGTATAAGATTCAAATCCAGCACTTTAAGAACACACTAATACAACTATGTGCACAGTTATAAGGTTGGACTCAATTCATCTTTCCCAAGCCAAATTTATAAACCTAGCTACTCATACGAAAAGTAAAGAACAAGGATGAAATAAACGAAAGCATATTTATATTGAAATACAAAAATAGAGTTGTTACCAAAAGATCCTCTTAACAGGACCAACCATTGGCAAGGCCGAAAGCATTAAACATAAATTAAATAAAGTGTTTGCTCGTAGGACTTATTTCTTCCTCCCCAACACTCATTAACATAAAAGCCTAGACTAAGGAAAAGAGCAGTCGGGCGTTGTCCCTCCCCTCGAATTGTGTCTCTCTCTGATTCATATCGTGGGGTTTAAATAGTATCTCCATGGGCTTGGGCCTTTGTGGCAGAAGTGGCTAGGGTTTTGGCGAACTTTCCTTCCCGGTCAGATCTTCCACGTAGTAGGAAATATTCCAAATCCTCCCCAAATCGTTGGTAGAAGGAAATGGAGATATGTTTCCTTTTCCGCGGAAGGAAAGAAATCCGCTGCGCATCCCCAAGTCTTGCCCATTGTCTTATGCGCTCCCGACTGCTTAGTCTGTCTCATTGTCTTGGTCAATGTGCTCCTCTTGCCCCCAGCGGTTGTAGCGTGATCTTGAGCGGTACCTTGCCTTGGGCTTCAGATTGCCCAAGCTGCTTCATGCATAATCTTGTCTCTTTCTTTAGATGACCTGCAACCTTGACCTGTATCCTGCCAATCCAGACTTGTGTCCTCTCAGACACAAAACACGACACAAACAATGGAAAATAACTCAATCTAGACCTATAATAAGACACAAAAAGAGCATGAAAAACGGGCTCGTCAACATGTCATTGGAAGAGAGTAGAGGTACGAGAGGATAGGAAGGCTCTTACCATAAATTACATTCTTCTTTATCACTAAAGTCCAAACAGGCGAGAAAGGAGAATGAGATGATGATCATGGTCTCCTAATTTGAACTTAACTAGATTTCAATAAATGTGTTACGAGACCTTCCTTATTGGCGAAGATTGGATCCAGTCAGTAGCGAGTTCTTCACAAATTGCCTATGTTGGAGTGTGGAGCCTAAATAAGAGATTTTTTAGGCCCACTTTATTATCCCAGTTTTAATCCTAATGGGCTTTAACGTTAGTATTATATTGCTACTTATAAATATCGTCTCCTCCTTGTAATCTAATACCCGAAAATAAATCATAGTGAAAAACTCTCGTTGGTATCACCCCCAAACGTAGTCGCAAGACGAACTGGGTAAACAAATTCGTGTGTTCTTTACTATTTGTGATTGTGTGTTGTATCTATTCTCAACAACTGGTATCAGAGCTTTTGGATTATGAGGGAGCAGTCACGATGAACGACGAGAATGTTTCAATCAGACAGTTCGATGGATCCAATTTTGGATACTGGAGGATGTAGATCGAGATTACCTCTACGGCAAATCTATATCTACCCTTGGAGGAGGAGTCTAAGCCCGAAAAGATGGATCAGAAGGAGTGGAACCTATTGAACAGAAAATCAATGGGTGCAATACGTCATACGTTGTCTATGAACGTTGCCTACCACACAACTAAAGCCAAGTCCACAAAGGAGATGCTGGAGATCTTGGAGCAAATGTATCAGAAGCCCATAACAGGGAACAAAGTTTATCTGATCAGATGATTGTTCAACCTCAGAATGTCGGAGGGCACACCCGTGCAGCAACACCTGAACGAGTTCAATGTGATCATCATGCAGTTGAGCTCAGTTGAAATTGATTTCACGGACGAGGTACTTGCTTTAGTTTTATTATCTTCTCTGGCAAATAGTTGAGTTGCAACAATAACAGCAGTTAGCGCTTCGTCCGTGAAGTTTAAGCTAAAGCTTGATGAAGTAGGGGATCTGATGATCATCAAGGAAGTTCGCAGAAAAGGATCAGGATCTTCCTCGGGGTGGGCCTTGAATACGGAGAAAAGGGGCATATCGAAGAATAGGCTGAATCATGGCAGATCCAAATCCAGAGGAAAGAGCCAATCTAAGAAAGACAAGGACTTGATCCAGTGCTGGAATTGTGAGGAGTTTGGTCACTGTAAGAATCAGCGTACAACACCCAACAAAAACAAGAAGGGACATAACGAGAAGAAGAGAGAAAACGCAACCATGGAGGATATTGGAGTTGTGTTGGTCTTAAGCGTGAGCAGTCCGTTGGAGTCATGGGTGTTGGATTCTGGAGCGACGTTCCATTCATGCAGCGATGCTGAAATAACAGAGAACTATGTGCTTGGCAAATTCGGACAAGTCTACCTTACAAATGATACACTCCTGAATATCGTAGGAAATGGAGATGTCCGAATATCCACACCAAACGAATCAATGTTGAAGCTAAATGGTGTGAGGCACATACCGGCATTGAAAAGGAACCTGCTTTCAATCGGCCAGCTTGATGTTGAGGGATACTCAATAACATTCGGCTGTAGCAGTTGGAAGATTAGCAGATGAGCTATGATTGTAGCTCGAGGGAAGAAGGAGAGCACATTGTACACAACAACTAACTCCAAATATTGCATTAACCTTGCAGGAGCAACAACCAATGCTGAATTGTGGCCCTGTCGTCTAGGCCACATGAGCGAGAAATGAATGAAGGTGATGTATTCAAAAGCGAGGTTGTCTGGGTTGAAATTTGTTGAGATTGGCCTGTGTGAGGGTTGTATTTTCGGAAAGCAGAGAAGAGTTAGTTTCTCGAGAGATGGCAGGACCTTGAAGGCAGAGAAGTTGGAGTTGGTGCATAGTGATCTATGGGGACCAGCGCCTGCAAAACCCCTTGGCTGTTCGGATTACTACATGACCTTCATCGATGATTGCACTAGAAATTTATGGGTTTATTTTCTGAAAAATAAATTTGATGCTTATGATGCTTTCAGGAAGTGGAAAACTCTTGTAGAGAATGAAACAGGGCTGAAAGTAAAGTGTCTTCGTTCCGATAATGGTGGAGAGTATAAGCTCCGTGAGTTCAGCGATTATTGTGCTAAGAATGGGATTCGCATGGAGAAGACTGTGAGAGGAACTCCCCAGCATAATGGAGTGACAGAACGAATAAAGAGAACGTTGAATGAGCAAGCCAGATGCATGAGGCTGAAGTGTGGGCTGCCTACGATGTTCTGGGAAGATGCAATAAACACAACAACATACCTAATCAATAGAGGTCTATTAGTTCCATTGGATAATCGGATACCTGAGGAAGAATGGATGGGAAATGTGGTAAAACTGTCCCATCTGCGTGTATTTGGGTGTGTTTCTTATGCTCATGTTAGTTATGTTGAAAGAAGTAAGTTAGATACCAAATCTGTTAAGTGTATGTTCATTGGTTATGGTGGTGATCAGTTCAGTTATAGGCTCTAGGATGAGAATAACCGGAAGATTATTCGCAGTAGAGATTTAGTTTTCAATGAACATGTTATGTATAAAACAGATTGGAGGTATCATATTCTGACAAGTTTGAAGCCCAAGAGGTCGAGTTAGACATATCAAACTCGAGTGGGAGCAATGAGAGTCGGAATGAGGAAGAGGAGAAAAAAGTGGTTCTCTATGAAGAACCTAGGACCCCCCAACTGAGATTCTGCTGCATAGACCAGCTAGAGAGCAACGTGCACCTAATAGGTATTTGCCCTCTAACTACTACTTGTTACTTACTCATGGTGGGGAGCCCGAATGTTATGCAGAGGTAGAGCACAGAGAGGATAGACAAAAATGGAGAGTTGCTATGGACGATGAGTTAGCATCTCTGATGTTAAATGGCACTTGGGAACTTGTTGAGCTCCCAAATGGCAAGAAGGTTTTGCACTGCAATAAGTCCCGGCTGATTGTAAAAGAGTTTGAGCATCGATGCGATATTGATTATATTGATGTTTTTACTCCTATTGTGAAACTGACCACTATTATAATGGTGTTGAGTATGGTAGCTGCAGAAAACTTGTTACATCAGATGGATGTGAAAACGGCTTTCCTTCATGGTGATTTGAATGAGGATTTGTACATGACACAACCTGAAGGGTTCGTAGTGAATGAGAAGGAACAACTTGTGTGCAAGTTGAAGAAGAGATTGTATGGCCTGAAACAAGCTCCAAACCAGTGGTACAAGAAGTTTTATAGTGTCATGATGGAGATTGTTTACCAGAAATGTCACGCTGACCATTGTTGCTACTACAAGATGTTCGACAAGAGCTTTCTTATTCACTTACTATATGTTGATGATATGTTGATCATAGGAATTGATACAAAAGAAGTGGATAAGTTGAAGAAAAAATTGGCAGAGTTGTTCTCCATGAAGGATCTAGGAGAAGCAAAACAAATATTAGGCATGAGAATCGAGCGCGACAAGGTGACAGGAAATGTTCATCTTTCATAGGCAAGTTACATTTAGAAGGTCCTGGAAGGATTCAACATGTCGGAGTTGAAACCTGTGAGTGTCCCGTTGGGCAGTCACTTCAAACTTTCGAAAAAAGAGTCGCCAAAAACCAAAGAGGAACGTGCCCAAATGATGAAACTTACATATGCTTTAGAAATTGGTAGCATTATGTATGCCATGGTGTCTACAAGACCAGATATTGCTCATGCAATGGGAGTGGTGAGCCGGTTCATGGGTGATCCGGGCAAGCAGGGACGGAGCCAGAAATTCTATTAAGGAGGGGGGGAAGGGGGGGGCGAATTTTCTCAACATCAAAATTATAAAATTATACGAAAAAAAAAGACAATGAAGACAATATGCAACATTTTTTGTAGGCTTCCAACCAAATATGAAATTTCTTATACCAAGTTGTTATAAACTTTGTACGATTCTTATCAACAATCAAGAAAATTTCATGGACATTTGTTATTATCATTGAAAAATGAATGAAGTGTTTTATATTTTATTGTGTTGATTCATGAACCTATATATAAAAGATACAAGATTACTCTTATAAAACTCTCTTTTTTAAAATTAAATATGAAGTATTAAAAAAGGTTATACGCTACAATCGAGAGACAAAGAGTTGAGAGCTTGTATGGCTGATTTAATTAACTATTAATTAATTTCAAACTCATAAATATTACGTAATATATAGCAAATTGAAATAATAAATTATAGAGAAGATAGAGAACAACAAATATTTGCATATGAATTAAAATATAAAGAACGAATGAGATCTCACACAATAATCGCACTCAAAAATCTTTAACCGATGTTGGAATAGAAGAGATTAACCATAAATCATACTAAATAGCATATATAAAAATAGAGAATATTTGAAAAATGACGAGAAATTGCACTTTGAAAAAAAAAATAACTCTCAATTGCAGTCATGTGTTGATGGAGGTTGAAATCTATAATATTAACTTAACAAAGTTAACATTTTTATATATAATAATACGTAAGTTAGGAATTAAGAGCATTAATTATAACTTAATAAAAAAAATTGTTTTAAAACATAAACTAATAAACTATATATATATATATATATATACAAAAAATTGAATTTTGAGGGGGGAGTTGGCCACTAACAGCCACCACCCTTGCTCCGTCTCTGCGAGCAAACAACATTGAGAGGCAGTCAAATGGATCATGTGATACATAAGAGGTACCACAAACAAGGCTTTGTGTTTTGATGACAAGAGTATAGAGCTGGTGGGATATGTTGATGCAGACTTGACATCAAATGATCTTGATGGGAGAAAAGTACAACCGGGTATGTCTTTACTTATAGTCGTATTGCTATTGATTGGACTTCTAAGTTGCAAAAGGTTGTTGCATTGTCTACTACGGAGGCAGAGTATGTGGCAGTGGCAGAGGCGAGTAAGGAGATGGTGTGGTTGCAAAATTTATTGGGTGATCTTTGAAAGGAGCATAAGAATAGTATTCTCTACAGTGATAGTCAAAGTGCTATTTTTCTGGCAAAAAATTCGGCATTTCACTTAAGGACAAAACACATTGAGCTGAAGTATCACTACATCCGTCATCTTGTGGAAAATAAGATTTTACAACTCATGAAGATTCTTGAAAGTGAAAATCCAGCATACATGTTTACTAAGGTGGTGACCTTAAAGAAATTGAAACTCTGCATAGCTTCAATTAGCCTTGAAACTTGAAAATGAGGCTAGGCGATGCCAGGCGGATGCGGGAGATGGAGCAAGAAGATATGGTTACTTGAGGAGTTCAGTCTCCAATTGGGAGATTGTTGGAGTGTGGAGCCTGAATATGAGATTTTTTAGGCCCAGTTTTAATCCTAATGGGCTTTAGAGTTAGGGTATATTGCTACTTACAAATAGTGTCTCCTCCTTGTAACCCAATATCCGAAAATAAATAATAGTGAAAAATTCTGGCTTGGTATTGCCCCCAGACGTAGTCGCAAGACGAACTGGGTAAACAAATTCCACTACAAAAAAAAGCTAAACTGGCGACGGAATTGACGACGGAATGGTGTTCCGTCGTCCTCTGGCGACGAACTGACGACGAAAATTAACAAATAATGCTAACGACGGACTGGCGACCGTTTTTTTGGCGCGTAAGCTGGCGCCAATGTTAACGACGGACTGGTCCGTCGTCCGCCCAGTCCGTCGTTAGTCCGTCGTGAAATTTTTAATTTTTTTTAATTAATTTTTATACCGGACGACGGACTGGTCCGTCGCCCAGTCCGTCGTCCCGCCCTATTTATCGGGCAGAATGGCATTTCGCGAAACAGAACACTCCAGCGCCTACATTCTTCTTTCTCCGGCGATTTGAAGCGAAATCCGGCGATTCCAACCTTCCACCGGCCAAAGCAACCCCAGGTATGTGTATTAGTTCGATTTCCCTTCCCCCCTCCTCTTAATCTTGACATTTTTGTAATTAATTGGCTCCGTTTTTGTGCCCAGAGAAGCACCCCCTTTTCCTCCTCTTCTGTCGCCGTCGCCCAGCCGCCGCCGCTGTTGCCGCCGGGCAGCACCTCCACAGGTATGTTATTTCATTTTTTTAATTTTGTTAATTATTTGATAATTTTGATTAATTATTTGATAATTATTAAATTAGTGTTAATTGTGGTTAATTGTTAAATTATTGTGAAATTTAGTAAATTGTTTAATTAGTGTTAATTGTTAATTGTTTGATAATTGTAGTTTGATTGTTTAATTAAATTAGTGTTAATTATTTGTTAATTAGTATAGGTGTAATTAAATAGTTTCATTATTTAATTAGTTTAATTAAATTTTTAAGTAGTTTTTAATTTAATTAGTTTAGTTATTTAAATTAGTATTAATTGATTGTTAATTATATGAATTTACTTAAATTGTTGAAATAGGTTAATTGTTTAATTTGTTTATATTGTTAAGTAATACTATAGGTTATTGTTTATATTGTTAAGTAATACTATAGGTTATTGTTTATATTGTGTTAATTGTTTAATTAGTTTAATTGTTTAATTAGTTAATTAGATTAATTATTTAGGTTATGGTTTAATTAGATTAATTAATTAATTATGGTTTAGTGTTTAATTAGATTAATTAATTAGGTTATGGTTTAATTAGGTATTTTAATTATTAATTATGTAATTAGTTTATATTGTTAATTAATATATTATATAGCTATCTAGGTTTAATTACTTTATTTACTTTAATTTAATTGTTAATTAGTTAATGTCATTTATAGTTAATTTGATAATTATGTGTAATTAAGAATATGGTTGAATTAACTAGGGTTATAAGTTTGAATAATTGATTATGTTTAATTGGCTTTCTTGAATTAATTAGCGTTAGTTTGAATAATTGGTTAGTGTTATAATTGTTTAAATAAGTTAATTTTATAGTTAATTATTTAATTAGTTGAGAATGTTAATTAATATAGGTTTAATTAATTAATTTAATTGTTTAATAATTTATTAATTTAGTTAGTTTAATTATTTAATTAGTTTAGATTGTTAATTAGTATATATAAGATAGTTCCCAACTAGTATATATAAGATAGTTAGTTTAATTATTTAATTAGTATAAATAAGATAGTTTAGATTGCTAATTAGTTTAATGGTTTATGTTAATTATAGTTTAATGTTAATTATAGTTTAATGGTAATTATAGTTTAGATTGTTTATTAGTTTAATTTAATTGTTAATTAGTTTATGTTAATTATAATTTAATTACTTTAATTAAATTTGTTTAGGACCCGCCTTTCGCTTTATGCTAACCGAAGTGAATATTGAAATAATTTCGTGTTTAAATTGTTAATTAGTATTAGTTAATTTGTTAATTGAGCGTTAGTTTAATTATATGTTTAAATTGTTTAATTAGGGTTTCTTCAATTACACCTGTCGCCTCCCGACTCCTCTCTCAGCCTTTCCGAGCCGCCTTCTGCCGCTCCGGCGCTCTCTACTTCGGTGAAAGGTAATTAAATAATAATAATGTACTTATTTATTTACTTAGGTTAATTAAATGTAAATAATTAGGTAATTAAATATATTTGGCTAGACGTAATAAATTGTTTAGGTCAAGTTTGTTTAAGATTATTAATTATCTTAATTTAGATTAATGTTGTATTTATATATATATATATATATATATTATGACATTGGGATAGACATAATTAATTTCTTAAGGATCTTCTCCCTTTGGGATAGATTTTGATTATGTCTTAAGAATCTTCTCCCAATATGTGTAATATTATGTTGTCGTGGTTTGATGAGATGCATGTGTTGTGATATTTTAAATATTATGTACGAATGTTTTGATCATGAAATGTATGTTGGGATATTTTCATGATTGTGTCAGCTGGCTGTTTTGATTTGATTTAGTGATGTGGGATATTAATTTGGATGCAATCAACTGCAAATAAATCTCCAAAAATGACCAAATTAAATGACCGAAAATAACCAAATGCAATCAATTGCAAATGAACTTATAATATTCGTCGGCAAACCATTATTCTCAACCTGGGACCATAATTTTCATAATTCTCGTCCTCTATAGTCGTGCACTATTCTACTCCAAATCAACTTATAATTCTCTTCCTCTATTTAACTTCAAATAATTCAACTCTCATTTAACACTTTCCTAAGTGAGTCTATGTTTACACATGCGCAATCTTCATTTAAATTAATGTCTCATTTAATAGACCACTAATATATTCTTGCCCTCTCCGTAACTAAGTCAACTTCATTTTACTATGTAAATACTTATTAATATTAATCAGGGTAAAAATGAGTCGAGATTGGATGTATCTGCGTTTACTTCCGAACGGGGGATTTAATCCACACTTCCTTGCTGGTCTTGACGAGTTCTTAAGATTTGCAAGTAGTCAACCTCAGTTAATGAATGTTATACAGCTTCATCTCGCTAAAAAGGGTTTCACACGGGGTTACGAGATCTGGAGGTTTCATGGTGAAAATGAAATACCTTCATATGCTCAAGAAACACGTGTCGACGTAGATGTAGAACCCGAAGAAGAATACGGGACATACCACGCGATGGTTCATGATCTCGGGGGTCCCTCTTTTAACAACCAGTGTTTGCGTGATCAGAGGCGTAATATCCACTATTGGCTTATATGTAAAGAGTTTCCTTGACTCGAGCCTTAACTATACGTTCTTGAAATTTTAATTAACTCTACGTATACGTCATTTGCCTATCATGAGCAGTATTTATTTATTTATTTTCAACATAATAGATGTCTTCGAGTCGGCGCGGTTCACCACGAGATGATGTGGGGACTCCTCGTGGTAAGGGTTCACGCCGATCACAGCTATCCATTGGACGGGGTAGTTCCCCGGGCTCATCGTCTGGATGAGTCCGGGACCGACGGTCTGAGCCACCATATTGGTGGCATACACATAGGCGGTCCGTCTTCTGGCTCTAACACTGATGGTCAGAGAGAGCGTAGACCCACAGGTGACTTTGTTCTATCTGTGAGTGAGCTGGGGTACGTAAATGCAATAATCACACCTTCAATTTTGACCCTTATTTAATTAGTTATTCAAAAATCTAACATAAATCAATCTAAAATTACTTCTGTAGGGGATTTTACCCGCATGGCGATCCGGCAGATTACATTTGGGAACTATTTAAGATAGTTCCCAACCCGACTGGATACAGTTGGAAGTTCACGCCTGAGGACGTGAGACAGCGATATTGGGAGGAGTTTAAGGTTCGAAAATTTACTAAAACTTTCAAATTCATTCTTAATTATAACCTATAACTACAATTTCTAACATACATTTTCAATGCTAGAAAAAATTTACTTGGGAACCGGCACTCGATTCCAAGATTTGGGAGCTGTGGTATGATAAGATTCGGGAGAGATATAAGGATTATATCTGCGGGATAAAGAGAAGGAGGAATGATCCGTCACCCAGAGGTGGGAAGCCTGGGTGGTGGACTGATGATGTGTGGATGGGTTGGCTCGCTTACTGGTCCCGGGATGATGTTGTGGCCAAATCCCAGGCAGCGAGGCGCAACCGGATGTCTGAGCCTCAGGGACCAGGTACTGGTCCTATCAAGCATAGGGGACGTTCCAAGTCGGTCATGCAACGAGCTGAGGAAAAGGTAATAATATACTTTAAATAATAATTATAATTATGTGATACAATTTTAATTCATATACACATGTTTCAATGACACAACTCCATTGCGATTTGATGCATAGGGTCGTGAGAGGGGATTAGCTCCGATTGAGTGCATGTTCGACTCCTTTCTCGATGAGCATCGATATGCGGACGGGACATACACCGATCCAAAATCTGAGGCGATAGCGGTAAGTTTTAATTTCAAAAGAATATATATATATATATTAGATTTTCAATATTTATGATATGTATACTAACAAATGTTCATTTCTCGTTTACATGGAGACTGAGGTGTTTCGCCGTGCTGACGAGGAGCGGGCCCAGCTACCCGAGGGGGACCACGATGCAGTCGACATAAACGAGCTGTATCTGGAGGTTCTTGGCGGCCCGGACAAGAAGAGTAGGATGTTCGGCACGGGAGGCGCGGCGAAGGCCTTGAGAGCATCCAGATTTGGGGGATCCTCGTCCACATCACGAGCATCCAGAGACGAGGTTGAGGAGCTGCGGCGCCGAGTCGAGGAGCAGGATCGCGAGCGCCGTGAGTACCAGGCTGAGCAGCAGAGATTGGCTGAGCAGATGGCGCTCATGCAGAGTCAGTACGCCGAGGTGATGCGGTGGATGTCTCAGCAGCAGGGAGGAGGTAGTGCACCCTCCTTTCCCTCTTATCAGCCTCCGTCTGATGCCCCTCCCCATTTTCCTCCTGATTATGATTCGTAGATGTTACTGATACACTGTACTATTTTTTGATTATATGGTTTGTCGTGGGATGCTACTAATACATTATATTATTTATTGATTATATGAAATTCGCGTTCATTAATAATTATGAATTTCATTCGATTGGTTCAATTTTAAATTATTGTTCAATGTTGGATTACAGTTGTATTGTTTGTTGTGACACGTTTTAGGTAATGGATAATAAAAAAAAATGAATTATTAAAAAAAAAAAAAACTAGCGACGGACTGCAGTCCGTCGCCATGTCAACGGTCAACGCCACCTGGCGACGGACTGCAGTCCGTCGACTAACGACGGATTTTTTCCGTCGTTAGTTCTCCAGCACCGTCAACGGCCACTAGGAGACTCTCACGATGGATTTACAGTCCGTCGTTGCTGACGACGGATAAATTCCGTCGCCAGTCCGTCGTTAGCTAACGACGGACTGTATTTTCCATCGTCCGGTGGGCTAACGACGAGCGAAATACAGACAGAAAAATTCCGTCGTCAGTCCGTCGCTAGCTTCCCGGGACGACGGATTTCCCAAGCTAACGACGGAATTTTCCGTCGCCAGAACAACTTTTTTTTGTAGTGTTCGTGTATTCTTTACTGTTCGTGATTGTGTGTTGTGTCTATTCTCAACAGCCTCATTTGGAATTGTCGATGGCTTGGGAGCCAAAGGACAATTCGAGCTCTCCAGACTCAGTCTTTTATCATCTATATCTATATACTAGAAATTAAAATCTAAGTAATCGTCACCAAATAACACACTCATTTTTCCACTTATTGGCGGAGATTGGGTCTGAACTCAGCGAAACACAATTCTACACAATAACATCTCAATACTTCTCGTTAAAATAATTATCACTACCCAATGTATTACTGTTTAGGGTTATAAACAATCTGCAAATGAAAATACATCAAACAATGCATAATCAGTCACATATACTTAATGTTATTGATATAGATTAATAAATAAATTATCTATGAGACCTTGTTCTTCATTACCAACAAAGAAGAACTTATCTTACTATGAAACAACACAATGTATACATGTACGCCATCATAAATGCATCGATATCATTTTGTCAGCTAAGGTTAGCACAAGACATATGAATGATACCGCAACATTTCACGACAAGATTGTCCAAGTCTGTCTGGACTGTAGGAAACGACTGTGTTGTCTTTTGTGATCATCGACCCACCACACAATCATGTAGAAAATGTACTTGTTTGTAATAAATAATCAATAAAATAAATTATAAATCAATGACAATATTCATTCTCATTAAAAAGAATTGAAAACAAGTCTATTACAATATTAAAACATAAAACATGTTGTAAAATATACAAATCCTAACAATCTCTCACTTAAACTCAAACATGTTTTACAATATATTATACTATTTTCAATACATTTCTCCTACTTATACTCAAAAAAATTAATTTATGCATCTCACCTTCATTCCTTCCACATAACGCTCGATCATCTTGTCGGGCATGCTCTTAGTAAAATGATCAACTAGGTTTTGCTCCGATGTTGTCTTGGTTACCACGATGTCTCTCCACTTCACTATATCACAAATGATATGTCACTTCTTCTCAATGTGTATATTTGCTTTATGGTCTCGTTATTTCTTTGAGTTTGTCACTGCACCAAAGTTGTCACAATAAATTGTGATACTCTTAAACATACTCTAAATAATATATAGGTCCAACAAAAAGCTCCAGAGTCACACAACTAGGCTTTTTATTCTTATTATAAAGTTTATTGTCTTGAGTATTTAAAAAAAGTATTTCACATTTTCGAATTGAAATTTGTCATTTAACATCTTTTGAATTGAGGTGTTACAACGATACTTGTAGTTTGGTTCGTTTACCACTAGGTCATAGCATCATTGGGTGTAAGTGAATCTGTAAAATCAAATTCATATTTGATGGTCAGGTTGAGAGGCACAAAGCTAGATTAGTAATCAAAGGTTACAATCAGCAAGCTAGTGTGGACTTTCTAAATATTTTTTCGTAATTGCTAAGTTGGTGTTTATCAAATTATTATTGGTTGTTTATGGATATGAGATGATGGTTTCTTGTGCATTTGGATATTAACGATGCATTTTTATATGGATCTCTCGTGGAAAATATCTATATGGATCTTCCTCTTGAACTGGTTAGTTAGGGGAAGTGTGATGTTGGAACAGTGTGCAAGTTGAAAAAATCATTGTGTGGTTTGAAGCATACTTCAAGACAATAGTTTTTTCTATTTACCAAGATTTTTTGTGGCTTTGGGCTAACTAGATTGACTGTAGATCACTCTTTCTTCCACATGCACAATGACAACTCCTATCTAAGAGTTACTATCTATATTGATGATATAGTTGTGACAATTAATATTGAGAAACTAATTGCATATTTCAAGAATTATCTTGGAAGATTCTTCGAAATACAAATATTTGGAAAAACCAAAGTATTTCTTTGGGCTTGAGGTGACAAGATCAAAAGGTGGGATAAATTTTGCCTTGTGGAAATGATATGTCAAGATATGAAGAATAAAATGAAACTTGAAAAGCAAAAGGATGCGAATGAGTTGCAGAAGGCTCGAGGTTGAAGATAAAGTTAGTTTAGTTTAGTTTAGTTTAGTTGGTTTTAGAGTTGTTCTAGATTTTACGTTTCTTTAGTTGTAGACTAGTATATACCACATCGCAACTATAAATAAGTGTACAATCACATGCTATGCGCATGAAATATGGGTAACTTCAACAATAAACCTAGTTTTTCAATTTTCAAGATGTTACATCACCTTTTAAAAACTACCTTATTTTTCTCTCTCATCTCCTCCAACCAACAATAAACTCATTTTCTAACTTTTTTAAGGTCTCACTACAATATCTACTATATATATTTCAATATTTCCCAATTCATTGTATTTATCTCAATATTTAAATTACACATTAGATGATAAAAAATAGACATTTAAATTATGTAATATAATAAAAAAAAATAGCTTAATAATTATAAATAATAATTAAAACTATATTAATTAAATTCAAATGACTTCACTAAAATTAAAATTGCATTATTAAAATTAATATTACATTACTAAAATATATTAATTAAACAATACATAAAAACATAGTAATATAAATTAAAATATTACCCAATTTTAGAAATCATTGATATTAAAATGTGCTCAAATATGTTGTTTTAAATTTACCCGAAGTTGTTAATGGACTTGAGTATTTGTTAAATCGTTGTGATTTTTTAGATAATTTTCAAATGTTTCCCAGTTATTGGTACTCATTGGTATTGGTTGTTGTGGAGTTGTGTCTTCTTCAGACCAATTGACCGCTTCCTCACCCTCATCCTCAATGATCATGTTGTGCAAAATGATACATGTGAGCATTATATTGCAGATGGCGTCCTTGAAATAAGATCGGGTGGGACTCCGAACTACTGCCCAACGAGATTATACCACTTCAAACGCTCTTTCTATGTCTTTTCTTGCAGCCTCTTTTCTCTTTACAAATAGTTTCTCATCGGATCAACTGGTGGTGGATAACTCTTGACGAATGAAGCCCAAGTCGGATAGATGCCATCAGTCAGATAATATCTTTGGTTATATGTTTGACCATTCATCGTGAATTGAATTGTTGTCGCGTTCCCCTGAAGAAATTGATTAAATAATGGAGACCCGTGAAAAATATTGATATCATTACTTGCTCCGGCGACACCAAAGAAAGAATGTTATATCCACAAATCTGTTGATGCCACTGCTTCAAGAATTATTGTAGGAACTCATTGATCTCCTCGTGTATGATACCCCTTGAAGGCGACAGGACAATTTCTCCACTCCCAATGCATACAATCGAGGCTCCCCAACATTCCAAGGAAACCATGTCTTTCTTCGTGCATTTGTAGTAGTTGTTGAATGTCTGCTTCATTTGTTGCCCTCAAATATTGAGCAATATAAACGGCAATCATACACCTGCAAAATTTATGTAGACATTCCAACGCAGTACTCTCACCCATACGCATGTACTCATCAAGTGAATCACCGGGTGCTACATATGCCAATTTTCGAATAAGTGTGGTGCACTTATGAAGTGGTGATAAACCACTTCTTCCAGTAGTATTGTGCCACAATGTGAAATATGGTGAGTAGTTGCTCATTGCATCAACGATCTTCACAAATAACTCGCCGCATTCGAAATCGCCGATGAAATAGATCATCATCGTAGACGGTTTCGTCACAAAAATAATAACGAACGAGACGATCATGATTGCTTTCACGCTCTCAATATCTGTATTTTCTCAGACCGCTTCGCCGTCGTGAAGGTTGAGCTTATGCTTCATTTGTATCAAGATGATCGATTATCTCTCACATGATTGGATTTGTTGCCAAAAAATGGAGTCATGTCTTCCACATTTCATCAATTTCACTAGGATTGTTTGACATTTTTTGTGTTATTTTTGGATGAAGAAGTGAGTATGTTGTTTAGGGATGTCAATCGGGTCAACCCACTCAGTTTTGGGCTAACCCACTCGAGTTGTCGGGATATTCAGTTCGGGTTAAATCGGGTAGAAATTTTTTCGGGTTAGCCCACCGCGCCAATCGGGTTAGAATATTTATCAAAATGTTTAACATGTATATATATTTTTATGATTTTATATTTAAAAAATATATTTTTTTGAAAAATATAACAAATAAAATAAAATTTTAAATATAGTTAAGTATTAAAATTAAATATGCATAAATATAAAGAGAAAATGTAATGATATTATGTCAAAATTGTGTCATAATTTTTTTTTAAGTGATTGATTAATTGATGTGTATGACAAATACATTTTTTGCATTAAAAATCAAATATATTATGCAAATAATTATTATTTTATTTTTTCACTCGGTTAATCGGGCTAACCCACTCATTTTTCGGACTAGCCCTATCGGGTTCGGGTTGTTTTCGGTCCAACCCATTTAGGCTAAAAAATTTCTCGGGTCATAAATTTTCAGCCATAATCCTCTTCGATTTCGAGTTGGTCTTCAGGCCAACCCGCACTTTCGGGTCAAATTGACATCCCTGATATTGTGGTTGAGATGAATGAAAATATATTGTATATATAGCAAAAAATTGTGATAGTTGTGGAGTTAGTTGAGTAGTTGTAAAGTTAGGTGAGTAGTTGAGGTGAATAGTTGTAGAGTTAGTTGAGTAATTATGGTAAGTATTATGTGTAGTTAGGTAGTATGTTGTAAAGTTGAAATAAATTTATTGCACCTCTAATTTAAATTGACATAATTAAATTACAGATACTAAAGACACATAATTGAACTTAATTAAGACACACAATACATATTACAAATACTTAAGACACATTGAAATTAGTTCCATTCATATTTAGCCTTGATTTCGTCTTCCATCTTATTATAACTATATAATTGTGGCTCCAACATGCCACTAGTATCCTTACTGAAAAACTCCATGTTTTGGAGTTTAAGTTGCTATGCTTGAATGTTTAATTATCTATCAATAACCTCTTGCAAATTCTTCCACTTCTCATCGTTTGTTGATGATGTCATTTTCGCCTTTTGTTTAGCAAGTCGTTTAGCTCTTTGTTATCTCATCGGCCGCTCACGACGTACGGTATCATTAGAAGACGAATTATCAGTTTCAGAATTCTTATATTTTTCTGAGAATTTTGTGGCATTTGTTGAGGAGCTCATTTCTCGCAAGTTTGGATGATTTTCCATACGTGCAACCACCTGAAATCCTTGTTTTTAGGATTGTCGTTTCTCCATGCTTTCTTTGTCGCCTCCAATACATCATCGCAATCCAAAAATTATTATACATCATTTATTAATATCTGACATGATTCTATAGTGATAATTTTTTACCTGCGTATGACTTCGCGAAGCAGTGTCCGTTTGCCTATTCTAATTGTAGTATGCAATAATCTTCTCCCAGAATTCCTCTCTTTTGGCCATTGCCAATAATAGAGTCGGTGCTGGTATTATACCAAGATTTTAAAAGAAGTATGTCATCAACATACTTCCATGACGTTTTTTTCTCACTTGACATTGCAATAGATTGACCAACTTCCCCAACAACAACATCATCATCAGTAGGTGGAATTTGTGAAGAATACGGAAGAAAACTTGATCCAGAGGGACTGTTGAATGGAATTTGTTGAGAAAAAATTGGAACACCAGATGAGTTGAATGGATATTGTTGAGAAAAAGTTGGAACACCAGGGGAGTTGAATGGAACCGTTGGGTACATTGAATGACACTTGTGGAGCAAAAGTAAAAATACCATAACTATTGAATGACATTTGTTGAGGAAAACTAGAACCATGAGGAGAGTTGAATGTCATTTGTTGAACCATCATCTCTAACATTTGATAGTTCATTGGAATTTGTTGGTGAGGTTAAGGTATTTGACGAGATTTTAAAATTGGATAAGAACCTTGAAAATTTTGGTTTTCAGAAGCACTAGAGTTGGAATTTTGCAAGCTTGAATCTGTCATTTGACTAGTGGAAATGGAGAGAAAAATAAAAGAAAAAGAAGAAAATATGTTTGAGAGATGTGTAAAAATGAAGTGTTGAAGAACACTATTTATAGACTTTAAAAAAAATATACTCGTTGAACTTCAAACGGTCATATTAATATATATTACCAAAATAATAATAATAATATAATTTAAAATATTTAAAACATTTTCGAAACCCATAATTTTTTTAGCCCATAATATCATATTAATGATCAAATAATTGCGTTGATATTGGTGGGTCATTGTATAAAAAACTGTACACCATATTTTATAATATATTGGTGGGCCCTAAACCTTTCCACAGGATTGTGCAGATTTTTAAAAACTGGTTTATACTTTTTCCTATGGTAATGCTAAAATAAAAAACTAGTTTTTATCTACCGTTGGAGGCACCCTAACAGATACAAAGTTGGTTATCATTCTTCAGCTTTTCTTAGTTCGATTCTTTTATTTAGGGGAGAGCAAAATTTTCAGGAAATTAAAAATCAAAATCGATCCAAACCGAGATTATAATTTGGTTAGACTATTTCGGTTAATTCGGTTATTGTTTTAATCATAATTCCATTTTTGGGTTTGGGTTGGATTTTTTTTAAATAACCAAACTGAAAACCAAATTATATGTACATTTTTCTAAATTTAAATAAACATATATATGTGTGTGTAGAATATTGTTATGCTACGAGATTAAAGTAAGCGACGTGGTTAGCGACTGCATGCTTCCGTTCATTATTAATTTTGTTTTATTTTAAAAATCATTTCATGCTTAGTTTTTTCTTTTCCCTCATTTCTTTTTACCTCTATTTTCATTGATATTAGTTTTTTCCAAAGTAATTCGACTAAAACCGGATTAACCGATATACCTGTTTGGTTATTTCAGTTATTTTGGTTTAATAACCGAAATAATTTTGGTTAATTCGCTTTTTTTTTTCAATTTCTATACAATTCGGATTCAGTAATTTTTTTACCCAAACCCACCCTAAATAATTGAATATTCACCCCTACATTTATTTAGATTCTTTTGTTTATCTTCGCTTAATTAAAGAATATAAAATAAATAGTAAAATCTATAATTTAAAAGTGTAAATTTATTATATAAGTATGTTAAGTTGTCCAAGTTATGGTTATGAGAACAGTTATACTATCCTATCCTAGCAGAGTTCCCAAAGTATCATAGAAAGATTGAGCAATATCTAGCTAGAGATTATAATTTTTAAGAAAGATACACACTTCAATTTTCAAATCAATATGAAAAAATGTTTGAAGTGAGTAGAAGATATATGCTGATTCTTTGAATTCATGATTAAAAAACCAAGCAAGTTTCTTTATCTTATATATCTAACTAGCAAATAAGTAAATTCATGAGATGAAACCAAGCAAGTTCCTTTATTTGATGGAGCCACAAGTGAAGGAGAAATCAAGGATAGTGAAAACTAAGTTCTTGTGAACGATCCAGATCCTTTCCTTCGAGCAAGATTGGATTGGGTTGATGAATGTTGCTCAAAGCCAAAGGTGTTTGAGGATGAAGATTGTTCTTTTGAAGTGTAATAAAATCTTAAAATGATTTCAGAAATGTAATAGCAACTTGATAGTAAATATGAGATATCCTTGATTGATTAGTTTCACATCAATAACTAACCATCCATCCACCTCTTTTGAGCTTATCCCAAAATCTACTTTTCTTGCAAAGCATAAGGTTTTTTACACACAAGATTAAGCAATGTATAGTATTCCTCATTACTAAAACAAGATAGAATAATTGAATGCGTAGCCTATGTTACAAATTGAGCTATCTCTCTATGATTGCCTATGTTTACAATATTAGACAACATAATTGTAGATACTTGAAGATGGGCGTTTCACTCAAGTAAATAACTGACCTCTGATTGACCCTACTTTGCTAAGTTGGCTTTCATCTTGAAGGGCCAACGTCAGCATCTCCGTACAAAATTGATCGTCTGGTTTGATCCATAGAGCCTACAGATAGAATGATATCATGAATAGCATGGCCTACGGTTTATGCAAATGATAGAGTCATGAAGTTTCATTGTGGTCCTGAAATAGTATTTGGTAAAAATGTGTTTTAAGGAACTGAAAACTGAGAAAATTATACCTTGTGATACTGTGTGATTGCTTCTGTGAAATTGTCCTGTGAAAGACAAGATGTGTAAGAGAGATCCTCGTCCTCGATTTCAGAAGAAATGACAAGATACATAGTTATTAGAAAAACACCTGTAGATGATATGTATATGCGAGGCCAGCATATGTACTCAAATTACTTGTTGATAATGTGAGTGCTTTCTCATAGTAAACAATCGCCTCGTTGAATTTCCTGATGGTTATAACATTTTAATGACTGTAAAATCACAACATCTCAAAGAACTGAAGTTCAAAGTGGCATTGTCTTGCTCATGGGGTAACAACTAAAGTTGACAAGTGACTAGGATGAACTAAAACTAGCAACGAAATGAACAAGAAAATTTAAAAAAGCAAAATGGCCCAGACAATTATCTTGTTCTAGCAAAGTTCCTGTCGAGCATTAGAGCAATATTTGAATATTTTACTTCTTTAAAATTATACTTACTTCAATTTTCTCAATGCGTGAGCAAGGCTGACTAACGTGGGCTCCCACATCTCACTTAAAGATGACGGCACATTAGCCAATGTCTTCTCAAACCACCACACAGCCTTCTTATACCTGAAATATGTCAACAACAGATAATCAAGCTAGTCTAATAGATTAAGAATTATGGCAAACAAACTGGAAGTGGTAATTTACAGAACTCTATTGCTCTCAATATATGTCACTTTTAATATCACAGTTTATAATAAGTACTCCCTCCAGCCCACTAAACTAAGGGGCTTATGTTTAGTGCAGTAAGTTGTGTGGCCTACTATAATATGAAGGCCTAATTTATTCCATCTTTGGAAAGTGGTTAATTTCAAAGGGACATCTCAAGATCTGTTGGTGTACAAGATTTGTTTATTCACTATATTCATGAAAAATAATTTAATACAAGACAACAAACCATGTTCCTTTTTCTGAAAGTTCAGATCTAATTAAGTGGGTACCATTTTCAAGTAAATTCATGAGATAAAAATCTTACTCCTTCATATGATAAGCCACAACTCCAAGTTCATTATACACAAGTGGATCTGAAGGACATACAGCCTGGGCCTGCACGAAAAACTGAATGGAAGTTTCCTTCAGACAGATGAACTGAGTAACACAACACTAGTTGCATTGTGCATTAATCAAGATTTATATTCTACACCCAATCGGTTGCTTAAACCAAAGACCAAGAGAGTTCTCAACATGAGGAAGTTACACTCACCTGCTCAGCTAATTTAAAGCTATGGGTTCGCATGTATTCCATTCCTATGTATAGTGTGGGCAGGTGGCACCTGTAGTAAAAGAATAAACAATAAAAATTAAAAAATATCAAGAATCATTCATGTCAGAAAGCATAGACTCCTTGCAAAACATTACTGTACCCAGGAAATAAACTTGCAGCAGTGCGGTAAGCTGACATTGCTTGATCTCCTTCTTCTTGGGCCGCATATGCATTCCCATAGCCTATCCAACCTGGAGCAAATGTTCCATCTAAACTAGTTGCCTTGCTGGGGAAGGATAAATAGGAATTTTATTACACCCAGACATGAATCTGAGATCTAAACAAAAAAGAAAGTTCACCTAAGGCAGCAATGTACTCATTTCTCCAATGATGGGTACCATCGGAACAATCAGATTCAAGTACTGGGTTAAATATATAAGTGTTTTCATCAAAGATCATATCACAGCGTTTAAAAGGAATAAGTCCTATTCATTGCATAAATTCATATCTTAAAAGGGATTTGGGCCTACTGACTAATGATGAGTTATTTAATTTCTACATCATGGTGGTGGGACGAAATGCTTAGTTGAAATAAGAACGATGAAAGGCAGCCAAAGATTCTCATCCTAAAGAAGAAATCACTTTCAATGTGTACTCAAGTTCATTGATAAATTGATCAAGACTGATCAACAGAAAACCCATGAAATATGTACATCAATTCAACGCATAAATTGATGAAACTGCTACCTGAACCAAAGTAGGGTATATGTCGCTAAAAAATAGAACTAAAACCAACACTAAAGCCTAAGTTGGATAATAAGCAGAAAACAAAAGATTAACTTTTTCTAGTAAATGGGTAAATTATCATATGAAATACACTTCAACCAGTATGGACATTATATCTCTTCCTTCACCTCTCATAACCAAAACTAAAAGTAAAGCAATAATATGTGATCTAGTTTGGTAGGGACATTCAAGAATAGAATATCATATTCCTAAAAACAAAATATAAAGATTCATACCTGAAATAACGACGTGACTGGTCATACTTCTTTATGCAATAGTAATAGCAACCAACAGCGAACCATGACAAGGCTCTGAATAAACAAGCCACGAGAAGTCGATGAGAGACGGACGTGGAAGTTTAGAAACAAACAGGAACATACCATGAATCACCGATCATGAATATTACTGAGTAATTGACTGGAAAAGGCAACAGAAGAGATACGTACACTTTTCAGTAATCTTCTCAATTTATTCTGATTAAATATAATATACTGAGACCAGTTCCAAATAACACCTTTATTTATGTTCTCCTAAAACATGCTCATAGTAAAGCATGCCATAAAACTTGAAGGCAAAACACAACCCAAAACCAGATCTGTGTTTCTTCAGTTACAATCGCAGGAGTTTTAACGAGTAGAAGAGATATTTTCTATAATATTTCATCATCCAAGCTAGTAGACAGTTTCCAAGTGTTCAATGATCTTAAAAACGGAATAGATTAGTTTTTCCCCTGTTGATAACTTGATAAAAGAATAACCACTGAAACTAGCATTTAACCTGTCTATTGGTAGCTAGTTTATTATCACAAAAACTTATCAGTACTTCACTTTTAGCAGCATAGAGTGCATATGGTTCTTACTAAGTGTTCTCACTTGTGCAACTCGTACTTCCAAGAAAGAAGAGACATAGAAAAAAGAAGTCTTTCCGGCTAATAATGGTTTTATAATTAGTATGTAAAATAGTGTCATATTCTCACTTCTGAGGATAGTCCTTGACTAAATTGCAGGCCATCAAATATAGTTCATTAGAATGCCCAAGCTCCATGGCTGCTGCTAGATGCACTAGGGTACACTTCAGGTGAAAAGGATCCTTCTCGAGCAATCTGAATTAAGTGCATATGTAAATAAACTATTGGTCATAAGTATTGAAGAGAAGTGATGTTCAGGGAACTTGAGACAAACCCACATCGATGTTAGTTCAAAACATTTTTGGTATTCGCCACACTGATGATAATACTCAGCTTTGCATGCTAAGAGATCAGTGTTGTTCTTCAGAGTGCATAATGATTTTCCAGGTGTCTTTGTATTAGAAACTTCCCCCTCGAGTTCTTTAAACTTGGTTTCAACAACGTTTTCTTTCTCATACTAGGAATAAACCCACACATTAATCTTGTATTAATAATAGAACTCTACAGATGTTAACATACACAATATTTATTTACATATAAATTGGAGACAAGTTTCATTCATGAACCTAAAAAACTTACTTTCTTTACCAAACATGAATAAAATGAAGAAAGCCATCCAACCTCAGGGCCAAATTGCAAGGTCGCTAGTAGATTGGCCTCTGGACAAAAGCAAGGATCATTAAGTTAAGGTTCTAATTCAGTAAAATGGGACAGGAATCAATGAAAACAGTTCTGGTTCCATAAATGAGACGTCGGTGTCGAAAAATTGGAACTACCAAATAACATGGAGCAAAAATCATATAGCATGTCATGTTTATCTAAGATGGGCTTCACATCCCTTACCTTCTTCGCAACTGAGCATGTGGCCCTCTATTAGACATTCCAAGGCCTGAAAATGAAAGATGGCACATGATCCAATAAAATATACATTCAGTATGCAATGATGTCAACAGCTGATACCGAGATAAAGAAAGATTTTATATAAAATTGTTCAGCCTTGTAATACTTAATCAAGCAAGCTAAAGCATAATGGTTTCAAGTGAAAAAAGAGAAGCTGCAAAACAGTCACTGCCGTACCTCGTAACATAAAGGATCAGCTTTGATGGCAGCTCTGTACCTTCATGTTTCATGTTAAAAAGGATTAAATAGATATACCTCTATAAGCTAACATATCCACTCTGCCCTTGACCTTAACAACAACAAAAGCATTGTGCTGGAAAGGGTAGATTATTATAAAACAAGGCAAGATAGGAACACAAAAAAAAGGAAGACTAGACTCAAGTAACTTGAGATGAATGGGAAAGAATTGGGGCACAATTTACATATGTAAATGCAGATAAAAGATGCTATATAAATACATAGAATTCCTCAACTTCATATATTTAAAAATGTTAACACAAATTCTTCAAATTCCTTCTACTGGAATAAGCTATATTCAAAATAATTTTCCAAATCTCCAAGATTTTTATGACATTTAATTTTTTACAAACTTCTCAGAATATAGAACACTAAAATTTCAAACTGCTTGGTTTCTCAAGGCTAAGGCTCAATGTAATGATACCAAAAAAATAGTAAAAGCTTGATACATGCAAACTTGTAAGCAGGATTGAAAAAAGTAAAAGAAATCTTTGTTCTAAATATTACCCACCATAACCGAGCTTGTGAGCGATTTTCTAAGGCCTCATATGCCTTGCCTCTTAAAAAGCATATCGCTGATATAATCTGTCAAAAAAATGTAAAATCATTCTTCACTCCATCAGTATCAGAAAAGTTACAAATTAGTTATTTCTTCTTTTGTACTCCCTCCGTACATGATAAGTGTATCATGGGGGAGTGGGCACATGTTTTAAGAAAACTATGATATGTTGTTTTGGTGGAAAAATGGGTCCACTAAATAGTGAAATTTGATGTGATTTATAGTGTATGTAGATATGTGGGACCATGTACTAAAAAGGAAATGATATACTCTTTGTAGACGACCCGTTTGGATAAGAATGATACTCTTTGTGGACGGGGGAGTATTTACCAACATAGGCATATGGCCAGCAGTAAATGCCATATTTATTTTGTGTTTGATTTGATCACAACAAACTTACATTGATTTCACGATCTTCACCATCCTTATCAAGGTACATGCTATTACAGTCCTTTGTGTCAGTAATATTACCATATTCGTCCACTTTAGCATCACCAAGCATTAACAGGCATTGATCCCACTCCTTCAGTTCTTCCTGATTGAATGATATGATTCTCAAACAATAAGAATCAACAAGATTGTAATTATTCATCAAGATTGTAATTATTCATCATGACGATCAATCACCACTATCTATTAGAGATAAATAATTGCTAGAAATGCAGAAAAGACCAATTGATTTGTGAGTGTGTCAAAACAAAAACTCATTTGATAAAAGATTTAGAGCATGAACCGCATGATATATACTGTGAATTCTACTCAAGCTTGATTTCGCGTGCAGTTTCTGCTAGTCTTGGCATTAATAGGTGTATTTTAAATTCCTTTTAGGATCTTCTACCTAATTGAGAGTATTATTCTTTGAGGGAGCTTATTGCTTACAATTATGTAAACAAAATAAAGCGCAAGTGTCCTATTAAAACTAACACGGGAAATTCTTATATAAGTAATAAGTACTCTCTACGTTCCAATAATCATGATACAAAACTTTTCGAAACGATTATTAAGGAGTGTATAAAGTAGTGTAATAGTGATAAAAGTGGTAGGATCCACGCCTTTTTAAATGAATGACATTTACCATTTTATGAATATGTCAAGTTTAGTGGTACAATTCAAATAAGAGAATTGTGTCAAGTTCAATGAGACAGAGGGAGTACTGTAATAGGTAATGAGATCATCAATCTCCATCTCCACCCAAAAAAAATCATCTTGATACAAGACGTCCACTAACATTCTCCACTCGAGCACCCACGACTCAAACGCAGGAAAAAATCATACGGAAATGGAAAAGTAGCAACCAAATTCAAACTTTTAAATATAGAAGAAATTCAAACAGACGTACGCCAACATGCACCCACGACAGTACACCCTGGAGGTATAAAAAAGAAGATGAAGCGAACTATTACAAGGCATTTTGCAGCGAGGTAGCGAAAACGAAGGTCGCGAAGGACGATTTGAGAGGCATTAAGAAGGTGGAAAGCGCGGCGGAAATGGCAGCCAAGGTACAAGGCCTGAGCCTGCATGTATATGTCGGCAGGGTCCGCCGTCACCGCCGCGACCTTGTCCGCGAAGAAGATCGCCGACGAGTATAAATGCTTGCTGACGCAGTCTCGGACCACTCCCCGCATCTTCTCAATTTGCTCTTCCCCCATTGGATATCCTCAAATCAGCTATAGAGAGGTTGAAATTAGGGTTTTGGGATGGAGATTTGGGGGTTTAGATTTGATAATTTCTAGGAGAAAAAAAGAGCGGGAGCTGAAATTCTAATGAATCTTATATATATACTCTCCATTCCATTGTGATTAATAAATGAAATCAAATGTGCTTTTATTTTGAATTCGGCAATTTTTGGGCTTTAAATATAATTGGGCCTTTTCATACCAAATTAAATTTTAATTCTAACTCCATTTTCAGTTGGATAGTAAGAAATAAAATATGATTAACGTTCTAATTTAATATTTCAAATTTATAATTTCGTAGTACGATAAATCTATGTATTTTATGCATAGTTAAAGAAAAACATACCAAAATGTTTGAGAAACATGTCAACTTTTGGCAACTATTTATTTACATAATTTCTTTTGAATAAATTTAATATTAATATAATTCAATTTTGAAACATTCATATATCATTTTGGTGTAATTTGACTTTGTGAATATAAGCAGAGCTTCGCTAATGATTTAGATTAAATTCGTGTACTTAAATATTTATATTAGGTAAAATAATATATTACGATATTTAAAAAACATACATTAAAATGTGAGAGCTTTTGTTTTTTGAGAATAGAAAGCAAATAGCTAACCAATGCTATTTTGCTTCATTGATTGTCTTAATATATTAAAAGAGGCAGATAATATATATTCCCTCTGTCCACGATATTTCTTCCCAACTTTTCTTATTGTTTCGTCCACCAAGTTTCTTTCAACTTTCTTTCTATTTTTGACAACTTTTTATTCCACTCACAATTTAACACACTATCAATAATGTGAGCCTCATTCTCCACTAACTACATACTACTCAATATATATAATCATTAATGTGGGCTCCTTATTCCACTCATTACTTTATACACCTTACACATCATCAATAAAGTGGACTTCATTCTCCACTAACTATACAACATTCAATACATTTTACCCTTTACCAACTAAGTCAACACAATTTATTAAAACCCGTGCCGGATCAAATTGGGAAGAAAGATCGTGGACGGAGGGAGTAATTGATAAGGCCACACAGGTAGGTAATCTATTAGACTATCCTTATGGGTAGAAAAATTTGATGAAGATGAAACGCCAGGTATATAAATAGAATAAAAAAAAATCAAAAGATATGTTCGACCATTGTTAAAAAAGAGATCTTCTATGGTCTCTCTCTTTCCTCTTCTTTGTGCCAATAGAGTGGAGACATTTGTCTTCGTTCTATTGGTTGATTTAATTTTAACTTGACATGTGAATAAAATTGAAATAATTTTTATATAATGTATTTTAAAATATTAAAAAATATATCAAAATTTTTATCTTTTCATTCTCTATAAATAAAAATCAATCGTGATATATTTTTTTGCAGTTGAAAATTTCTTCTTTTCTTTACTTGTATCTTGTTCTATATTTTTTTTATGAATCGAGCAAATGATTTTTTCTTCAATTCTCATAATTTTAATTTTTTTTGGAGATTATCATTTCAATCTTGAAAATATTTCAAATTGAGACTTTTCAAAGTTCAATTATTATATGAGTCATTCATCACAAAATCATCCTCGTTTTATTTTCAAGTTCGTATTTGGATTGTTGTAATTTAGAGACATAATTTTTATGTTGTATTTTTTGTCAAAATTTCTATTTTATATGAAAATTTTCGCTTTGTGTTTTTTATATTTTTCAATAATAATATTTTGTTTTAATTATTTAAAACAAAATAGCTATAATATGTATAATAAAAGTTAAAAATTAAAATTTAAATGTTATGTTTGCATAGTTAAAATGGTCATTGATAAACTACAAAACATGAAGATGATTGGATTGAATTAAATTAAAATAAAAAATGAAAAATAAAATAATAAAATATTATAATGATTGGATGGTTGGAGTTTTTAATGGTCATTGATAAAAATAGTCTTAACTTCACGGTTGTTATTATTTTATGGTTGGAATTATGAATTAATTTTGTATAGTTGATATTTCTATAATGTATGATTTATAATAATTATATATAAGTTATATATAAAATGTATTGAGATAATAATGATGCATTCATTAATGTATAAAAATATAATATCATGTGATAAAATAAAACACTACTTATAATATATTAAAATAATTAATAAAATATTTTGATTTTGATCCCAACTTAAAATATTGTTTTTTTTTTAATATCTATGATGGAACTTGGATGAGGAACTTATTAACTTGTCGGGTCCACATGTCTGAAAATCGAACCGCATGCAAAAAAAATGAACCAAACTGATCGATCTAAAATAAAAAATCGAAACGAAAACCGATCGGTTTCGGTTCAGTTTGAACCGAACTCATGAATCATCTTTCGTTTCTTTTCTTTTTCTTATTTCAACTTTGTTATTGTATTATTTGTTGTTATTTTTTAATTCATGTATTTAATTTTGTATATATATTATTATTAAATAACTATTAATTAATATTTATATTTTTTTAATTTTAAATATATTATTTAATTATATATTTATTATTTTATTAATATTTTTTGTTGGTTCCGTTACCGACAGAACCAAAAATCCAAAACCACAAATCGAACCGAAACTAATCGGTTCTAAAATTTTAAAATTGAACCGCAAACCAATCAAAATAAAAACCGAACTGAAACCGACCAAAATATATCGGTTCGATCGGTTTATTTGGTTCGGTTCAGTTTTTGCACACCCTTAATGTCTGATAAATTAAATAAAACATGTAATTATAAACACAACTAAATATCATGTATCTCATGTAATACAGAGAGAAGATAAAAATGAAAAATCGAGCCATAGACATGCTCCTAAGGATTGAAATTATACCTTCTTCCTTAGATGAAGAATCAAAATGGAGAGACAACGTACCATCAACACTAAACAGTAATTCGTGCCATGAATCTTGAAAGTGTTCGACCTTCAAAAGTTCTGGCTTATTACCCTCCTACAACCCGAATATCGTGTGAGCGATAATCCATCGGATTTTATCAAGAGGAAAATTGATCGAAAATATTAAATATAAAATGCTGAATTTTTTAAATTGAACATAGTGTTGAAATTGTGGCCGATTTTCAGTAATTGTTGAACATAAATCTGCATCTCTCCTATTTATTGATGTTGTGGGTTAGGTCATGATTTTCAATGAGAATGAGTCTGAATCTCCAACACAAAATGTTGTCCATTAATATCTCTCACAATTCTATAATTAATGGCACAGTTTATAACAAATTGTCAATTAATTAATCTATGTGTCATCGTATTAATTGGATTTCATAATAATATTTATCAACTACACTATAACATAAATATTGAACTATTCCACGCCGATTCATATTACAAATTGAAACTCATTTTTAATAAATTATTTTTCTCGTTTAAGATTCAATATTCATTAATTAATTGAAGTTTGTTGACAACTTATATTAATTAATTTATTTATTCGTGAGTGATCTGTTTAAACTTTGATTATTATACATGGAATAAATTCCAACTTAATGGTTTCTTATAGAATAAACATCTCTAAACGTCTCAAGCAGATATAAGCAATCCAGACTCGCCAAGACGCGAACGTCCTAGTACTTCTTTTTAAACTAATCACCAATATCTAATGCATTACTGTATAGGGTTGTGAAAAACCTTTAAGTGCAAATACATCAAAGCAATGGATAATCTGACTTGTATACTTAATGTTAATGATATAGATTAATAAATAAAAAGTTTTTGTGAGTTCATCATTCAGTATCAGCACATAATAACTTATCTTACTATAAAATCACACAGTACATATATGCAATATATGTATTACAATATAAATGCACCGACAACATTTTATCAGCTAAGGTTAACTCTCACATGAATGATATCGTAGTCTTTCACGAATAGACTGTATAAGTCTGTTTGGATTGTGAACTTTATTCTACCAAGGAACCGATTGCATTACCTTCTGTTATCATATAATCTTCGACATGTAAGAAATTACAAACAAATGATATAAATTTATTTTCATTAAATTGGAGTGAAAACAAGTTTGTTACATACTCAAGCATAAAACATGTTTTGAGGTATAAAAACTCTAACAATCTCCAATTTATACTCAAACATGATTTAGAGTATATTACCAATATTACAATGTCAATCAATCTCTCTCACTTATACTCAAAGTAGTTCCACCATATGTTTCACTATCGGTCTTTCTACGTGTCTCTTGAACGTGTTTTCATTCAAGATCTTTGTAAAAGAATCAGCTTGATTGTACTCTGATGCTACCTTGGTTACCACGATGTTGTCATACCTTAACTAAACAATTTTTTGATAACATAACTTCTTATGTTGAATTGAGGTTGTAAGGGAATAATTATTTCTAATGCTTGTTCTTGGTATGATTAATATTGAGAGTCACTATTTCAACGGGGAGTTCTATTCCTTATAAACATTTAATTGCATACCTCATAAATTCACTATTTGCATCTACTAAAAAAACAATTGAAGAGTACAAGTATGACTTGAGTTATTTTTCAATGAAAAAAGTTTGGTATCAACATAATACTAATAATTTATTTATATCAATTTCACGTGTTATTCATTTATGTTTCACCCACCAATGACAATCTCGTGGTAAGTGTTAGTGTATCTCAATCAGTGTATTCGTGTTGTACAACAACTAGTACAACACATAGTTATATCCTTCCCTTACAGATCACTATCTCCACTTACGTGTTATGCAGCCGACTCTCAAACACAATGACAAAAAAAAAAGAACACACGATGTGTATTTCTGCGTGGGTAAAAAGATGTACCCACACGAGTCTCACGACTAAAAATATTATTAAAAATAAAAAGTGAGTAGAAATACAAAGCAAGACGAACTTGGCTAAGCTATCAATCTACTCTACGAAAACCCAATCGCAAATGTATAATCTACAAATGAGATCCAAAAGAATAAAGAGAGTAAAACACTAAACAAAGAATTATTCTCTCTTAAAAAATGGTGCAGCCTTTACACCGTTGGGGCTCTCCTAGTTATAGACTTCATCTCCTTGATATTCTCAACTAATTCAAGAAGTGAAGTAGTGGTGACGCTAGGTGGAGTAGCTCCCAAGTCTTGTTTCTCCTACTCTCCTGCGACACGATATTGTTGCGACATTTCAGGAACATAACTACTGCTGCGATATTCCTGGAATGCTGTTGCGACAATTCAGGTACCACGTGTTGACTTGGTCAGCTGCTTAACTTCCTTTCCTAAAATCGTGCCACTCGTTTGACTGGGTCGGCTGACTAACTTCTCTCCTAGATTTATGCCACTTGATATTTCGCAACAACATTCAAATACATGAGTAAAGATAGGAACTTTCTATTTGTTGACACGGCACTACTCTTTATTTTTCTCAATTGTTCTTCGTGTGTTGTGCCAACATAATACGTGACATGGACTCAATCACCAGTTGTACATCCTACAAGAACATCCACATCATCGTGCCTAAAGATCATTAACGTTATCGTTCCTACAAAAATACATGTGAAGAAAGCAAAAACCAATGTTAACAGAACATGTGAAACAACAATTATTAATAGAGTTGTATTAACTCTATCAGTAAGATTTTATGGGATATATAGAATGCAAGACACCCCTTCATTGGATAGGTTGTGTGTCTTATTTCAACGGCTAAAACTTTATAGTACAAATTTTTTATTATTAAAAATATCATATTACATGTAAAATATTTTATAATCATATTATTAGTATAACAAGCGACATGGTTAAGTACTGAAGATTGTGATTTAGTCTCTCCCTCCCAATAAAAATGACACAAAAGTTTTGGACACGGTTATTAAGAAGAGTGTATGAAGTAGTGTAAGAGTGATAAATGTGGTAGTGTCAAGTTTAGTGGAACATCTCAATAAGAAAATTGTGTCAAATTGAGTGGGACGAAAGAAATATTTAATATGATAATACTCTGTAATATTTATATATTTAATTTACATTAAACTATCATATTAAATAATTCATAATTTTTTTAACAAATCAAATCACCTTTATATCAATTTAATTTAAAAATATTTTATGTGCAATATGAAATTTTTACTATAAAAAAATTGTACTCACTCTGTCTCACTAAGCTTGACACAATTACCTTTTTGAGACGTTCCACTAATAATGATACATTTCAAAATAGAAAAAAATTATCTATTAAAAAAGGTGTGGATCATACCATATTTATCACTTTTACACTACTTTATACACTCTACTTAATATCTGTGTCAGAAAAAAAAAAGTGTCAAGTTTAGTATGGAACGGACGGAGTATTATAATTTTTTTAATGTTGTAACAAGATACAGAGCCCGTGCAATAAAAAGTCTCGTCTACCGATTTTATGGTGTAGTAATGGCATTTTCATTTCCATTTCCAATCAGAAACAGAGTTGGGTCGGTCGCGCCATTAATGCCAATTCCCAGTCAGTCAGTCAAACTTGAATGCTAAACTCATCATTTTATTCTCCATGGTCCCATATCAAACTTAACCCATCGTTACACTTTCAATTCTTTATTTACATTATCTTATTTTTAAAAAATAATTAGATTATAAGATCTAAATTATAAAATCTCGTAACTTAAAGATTCAAATTTAAAATTGTTAGACTAAGGACCAGTCTTCAACATGATAATCATCAAAATATAAAATAAGCTCAATAGTTTAGATTTAAACCTTGCCTTATGTCGTATACTTTAATTTAGTGATTGATTTGGCCTTGAAATCACAGGTATGACCTGCAAAATAAGACCGGAGGAGCGGTCGGGCTCCGCTCGAGTCAATTTTTCAGAACGAATATTAAGGCAAGCTATATGTGAAAAATGTAGAATGAAGAATAATATCATGTATATTAAAGAACGGTGTAAAATATAGTATGGTGATAAAATCCACATTTTAAAAAAGTTATTATTATTATTTCTAGAAACAAGTCAGCACTAATGGGAATGTCGAAAAACAAAACAAATCATAATTTAGCGGGACGATTATGTTTCAATAAGTTTGACACATTTTTCTTTTTAAGTTGTCACAATCGAGAAATTATAAAATTAACTCTTTAAAAAATTATAAAAGAACTCCAACATTTTATAACTTTTACTTTATTTTATACGCTCTTTAATAACCGTAATTTTAAAATATATTTCATACTTACCAAGATCTACAGATCATGTTTAAGGTGCATACAAATGATTTATGTCCACTAAATTATTATTCATTTTGACTCGTTATGTGTTTAAAAAAAATTAGTTTGAAATATATTGTACATCCAGTAAAGTTTTGATCTATTATTATTATTAATTGAATTACGTGTATTAAATGCATTGATCTGAAAATCATAATCATGTAATAATTGTATATACAAACCAAAATAGCAAACTAAATACTCAATCTTTATCACTTTATTAGTTTTACTTTATAAAGTGGGACAGAGAGGGAGCAATATCAAAAAACATAGAATGTGAGTGCAAACTCCGTTGAATTCAAGATCATAACTAGCAGAAGCTACTTCATTTCATACAATAAATATTATTACTACAATGTACACCTACCACTTTCATCAACCATTTTTTAACAACAGAATTCTTAATCTATTTCGATACACAACGTAACTATATTCAAAATCTCCTCCAATAAACTTGTTTCTTAAAAAGAAAACCTATTATTTCTAATCAAGCCATGGCCCTCAAAAAAAGTTCCAAGCCTATGGCTATGGCTTCCCCTGCTGCGAGGTATCTACCACTTTACGATTAGTTTAGATACACTTGACATTGCACGACAATACTTCCCACCCTAAACCCCGGAACTACCGTAAATGCCACGTGAGGCTCCGGGGAGGCGTCGAACGCCTCATCGTTCACGCTCTCCATGTAAACCTCCGAAAATCGACTTCTCTCGCTAACCTGAAACACCGCAGCCTCCAGCTTGAATGAGAATGCGAGGCAGTGCAGCAGCCATACACGCTTCGCCATCTCGACAAATGACGCGAAGAATGGCGTATTGGGCAAGTCGCCAGAGCTCACCGAGTTCCTCATGTCGAGATTCCCGAAGAACGACGCTTCCATCTTTGGACGAACTACCTGTAGATATTTCGCACGACAGAACGTGGCGAATGCTGATTTCGGCTTCCAAGCAAGGTAATCCATCGCCCTCGTGGATTTGAGCTCCAAAAATCTATCAAAGAATACGCGGCGGCGGCCGTAATTATCCTTCTCAGGCGAAGACGACGGGGTCTTGGAGAAGAAAGGATGGTCAAAGTTGTCGAACATCTCTCTGCAAACAAACGATTCGAATGCAAAACAAACATCATTCGCCTTCCAAAACGAGACGCCGGGGTGGACTGAAGCGGCTGCGGCTCCCAAATCCCAACACTCAGACTCCATCTCGTCGATCAGCAACCGAACGAAGCTCCGAACAGACTTAACCACCTGCCGAAGCAGCGCGATGAAATGGCTCGGCATTAGGCTCGATAGGTCATTGCCATCGGGAAATACCAGCTGTCCGCTAGAGTTAAGCCTTCTGTCGAGCACCTTGCAGTCGCTATTGATCTCTACTAATTTCTCCTTCAAAAACATGATCTCTGATTCCTTCAACTTCAGCTGAGAATCGAGCTTCTTACCAGTGATCTCGTACGTTTTCAGGAGGCTGCTCTGCTCTTGAATTTCCGCCATGAGCAGAGCTTTATCAGGATTACGCTCGTGGATCTCCCTCTTCCAGTAGCACTGCTTCAACTCGGACAACTTCTTCAGCTCCGAAACGATGATCTGATCCGCCGATTGGATCCCATCGGCGTCGTAAGGCGACTGAGAGAACTGCAGCTGAGCGTACGAAGCTTTGATCGAGGACAAGGAGGCAAAGAGCTTCGCCATGAAAGCTTCCCTCACCGCCTTATCTCGCATCTCCTCGTCGATTTTGAACCGGTCCTTCTTCACCTTCTCACGAGATTTAGCCTTGTGGATATCGTCATCGACTCCGGTGGCGGCGCGTGCGTGGAGAACCTTCGCAAAGGTGCGGGAGAGGCGACTCTTTTTGGGCGTTAGAGAGGAGTGAGTAACGGAATCCATGGATGGAGAAACTGAGAATTGGGGGATAATCGGGGAAGAAGAGGAAGAAGTATAGTTAAATAGAAAAGGGAATACGAAGGCCAATGATGAGCACAATAAGTATGCATAATTATGAGCGATGTTTCAATAAAAGGAGAAAAGCTACTATATATGCTTTTTTCTTTGCATAGAATAGAATAGATCGAGACCGTTAAATAAAACATTAACAAACAAAAACAAAAACAAAAACAAAAGCTGCTGCAAATTAAATAAAAGAAGTAGATGAATGAATGTAAGAAATTTAAGAAACTTGGGATATTCTTCTACTAGTTAGGGAAATGTTTGATCGCATAATACAACAAATTCCCATGTCACAACACTTTTTATATATAATATGTGGATCTCAAACCTTATGATTTCTTCTGACTGCGTTTTATTATTTTGTGTTACCAAAGACAGCTAGGTCCTTGCCATATTGAATATTAATATCAATTTAACCAAATCTCACAAATGGCAATCATGGGATCATACCATAATATTTAAAAAAAATACTAAAAAGCCGTTGAACTTGAAACATCCAATTTATTTAGGTCTGACCTGAATATTGCCCTCTATTCGATTCCACCAAGAGGCGTGGACCAAATTATTTGAGAATTTAATTCATGCGAAGATGCTTACCCACTCGCGGCAACCTAATTAATATGTCCAATGTGACATATTTTGAAGATAAATATTACACAATTTTATAAAAAATTATTAATTCTCATTTTTCGATTAGAGTTTATTGATTATGATATAATTTAATAATATTTAATATAAAATAAATAAAAAATTGACCACATCAACTACTAAGTATATTAACAAATATCCAAGAGGTCGCTCCATCTAATAATTCTACATCCCAAAAGCAAGTTGATATTCACGAGATAATTATTTCTATGTGTAAGCGACAAATAACAAACGTGTGCCAATAATTACATTATTTATTAGTAAGACTACTTGATATATCATATAGATAAATTATAATTTTTATTAATTAGAGTATAATTTAAATTTATTGAATACAAAATAATAAATAGTAAAAATAAAAATTATATTGACTTGTATGCAGTGGTGGATCCACTAAGGGTAAAGAAGGGCCCCTACTACATCTTTTGTAATATATATTTTATTGTTATAAATTTGTAAATCATTGGTATTTTTACTAATAATTATTCAAAAACCTCCTACTATCAATTTGAGTTATAGAAAAATTTATATTTCAACTTCTTATATCGAAACTCAATCCTCACTGCCAACTTTTTCTGCATCTGCCACTGCTCGTATGTATGTGATATTACATGGTATTGTCATATCAACTACTAGCATATTAACAAATATCCGCCACGACAATCGCTCATTCTAGTAATTCACGAGATCATTATTTCCCTATATGTGCCATAAATAACAAACACTTACCAATAAAATTTCAATAGTTTGTTAATGAACAACTTCACATGGTAGGACATGTAAATGTCGCAACTTTCCTTAAACCTATCTCAAAAAATGAAATGTCTATAGTTGAATGGCAGTTAAATTAAAGAGAGAGAAAAATTGCAAAACAATATCAAGAATACTAGAATAGTGTAGTTATGGCTTCACAGAATTGATTGTGATTCTTAGGGCCCAATCTGCAACCCAAATATAAAAGCATCTCATAATTTTCATAGTTGCAATTATGAAAAACATGCTCTATGTATGACAAGATTATATTTTTTCATTTCTTTACTGCTATTTATTTATCATGTCAGATATCATATACTGAAATAGATCTAAATGGGACCCTAGATTATCTGCATCCATGTAAAATAAGGAAAAAATAATTAAAGTCTCTGTCCAAATATAAAAATAGCCATACATATGAATATCATCTTATAAGCTAAAAACATAGATAGCTTCTAATTCAGTGTTATGTCAAATGGAAATATTTTTAACTCTAATGTCAAATTATCGAAATGAAAAGAGTAAATAGGGCCCATGTCATTAACTCACGTGACAAGATCGGGGCGGTGCACGTGTCGCTCACGTGACCGCAAAATTTGGACTTGTGAAAGCGACCTATAAGTTATGCCTACGGCCTAAGAAACTTTGCACATTCACACCACATTTTTTGACCCATAACTCATTTCACACGTTTTTTTACTTTTACTACGACGAAATTACCCAAAATTTAAAGTGAAAATAGGAAATAAAGAAGAGAAAAATTCACGGTTACCTTGGAAAACAGAGTGCAGAATTTAGGGGTGCGTTGAGAGCAGTGAGAAACCGTAAAATATTAGCACAGGTAACTGTAACATCTTCCAGTAAAACATATTCTCATGCTTCTCTGCCTGAAACCAAAACCAACGAAAAAATACAGTAAAATTTTCCATATTGTCGATAGTTTTGAAATCGGATCACATACCAAAGAGAAAAATACAACGTAAAAATTATCTGTTCGGAGTTTTATTGAGAGTTCAACACACACACACACACACTGAGAGAGAGAGGAAACACACCACGAGCGTGTGAAGAAATATCGAGGCGCTGAATCGGAATCGGAGTAGCGAAGTTGGCAAAGAAACGTTCCCCGCGAAATTGAAGTCTCTTTACTTCGGTTTCGGAGCGTGAAAATGGGTCGGATTGGAGGAGGGAGATAGATTGTTTCTAAGAGAGGGAAATCGAAGAAGATGACTGGAAAGTGAAGAATATTAGAGAAAATAAAAAGAAAAATCAACAAATTCGGCTTTTCCCGTTTTGGACAATTCTACCCCGTGTGTCTTATTATTTTTCGTATTATTAAATGTAGGATAGTGACTGATATGATAGATAAAATTATGATTATCAATTTTAAATCTCTAGTTTGTTATTTATAATTTTCCATCTTTTTACTAATTTAATAATTTTTTATACTTCTTAATCACTTAAATGTTTGATTATATAATCAAGTCAAATTTCGTGTGATTATATAATCAAGCATTTAAGTGAGTAAGGAACATAAAAATGAATTAAATTTATAAGGAGATGAAGGATTATAAATAAGAATGTAGATATTTAATGGTGATAATCCTATTAATTCTATCAATCAAACCAAACTACCCCTAATTAAATGAAATAATCAATGGTAATAACTTATTAACAAACATCTCACAATTAGATAGGAAAAAAGTAATTATATACTACTCCCTCCATCCCAATTCTTGGTCTTCTTGTTTTCGACAAGCAGATTAATAAATACTCGCAAGCGAAACATTAGATCAAGTTTTTACTAACCTTTTGTCATTTTAAATAAATGGCCAACAATATTGGGACATCCCGAAATAGAAAAAAATGTCATGAATATTGGGACAGATGAAGTATAATTTAATATTATATAAAATATTCAATTGTAAATTTGTAATCATATTTGTTAATAAGAGCAAAATATGAACACGATTAATTAATTATCGTAGTGTGGAAACTCGTTAGGGTCAATCCACTTCCTCATCATAAGTACTCATATGTGAACTTCTATTTGTAGTAAAATGAACTTGTGTAAAAACTCAATTAATTATCAAAGTTTGTGTATTTTACATAATGTTTCAAAGTTCATGTTAAAATTAAAATTTTGTTAGAAGTTCAATTATTTAAAAATTATTGATATATGTCCACGTTGGATAATTATTGTCATGTCAATTTCGATTTTTGAATAAAATTGAACTCGTATTAGAAATTGTTTAAACCTAAAATGTGTACTCTAGGTTCTCACAAATATATGAGGTCAATTGCACGTAATAAGTTAACCCCGGTCGAATTTCAACGGAAAGCTTACCATGGTGATTCTAATCATAAGTGTTATCAATAACAAATAAAGGAAAATCTTAAACATTCTAATCACGAATAAGCATGGAAAATTTGAAGTAAAATAAATAAACAAAAATAATAAGATTATGAGATTCTAGATTTAAGGGCCTAGAGTTTACGAAAATCTAAAATTAATTAAATCATGGCCTAAATTCATGCTATTGTTCTTTCATAAAGGGCTTATAAATAGTTAGTCTAATTAATTACTTACATATTCTTAATTAGACAGTAACCACGACTCACGTATTAGATTAGCCTAAGAATAATTCCTTAATTAAGAACAATGATTCATGATTAATAAATGATTTCCTAGAGTTGCTTAATTACTAACTTTCATATTCAATAATTAGGCCGTACTTTTAACTTACGTATTCGAATCACACAATAGGAAAATCACAAATCAATAACGAATATAATTCCTACGTCTTCGATTTGGAATTATTAATGATTTAACCAAGTTTTATATTGGAATCATCTCTCGATCTCAACCAATAAACAATAAATTAAAACGGTGGTCAGTCGCTTCAATTAATCAAGCACAAATTAAATCAATAAAGCATGAATCAAGGAACAATCAATAATAAATTAAAGAAATTCATAAACTTAGGTAGAGAAAAACGAATCAATTCATTCAATATTAAAAAATAAGAGACACTTACTAAGAATAAATCTTGGATTGATGGTTGATCTCATCCTCAATCCTTCGTCCCGATGCGAAAGTACAAAGAAATCAAAAGTGCAAAAGTGTATTTAGGTTCTCTAGACGAAAAGTGGGAAAAAGAATTATGAAATACATCTAAAAACGAGGTCTAAACAACCTAAAATTGCGCCCAGCGGTCGCTGGGGTCAAGGTTGTGATTTGGCCGAGAGACGTGCTCAGCCGGCGCTGGGGTCCAGCGGCCGCTGGACCCTGGCCGCGATCTCCTGCGCGCAGCGATTTTGTTTCGGCCCTCCGATTTTGGATCATTTTGCAGCTACGGACTCCTATCGAGATGAAATTTAATCATATACTATCCAAGCTTCATCGTTACAACTCCATTTCACGCTAATTTCCGCACCAAACAACTCACATGCAATTACGGTAACCAGACGTAAATATGAATCAAAATATATATAAAATGAACATAAAATTATGAAACGAAACTCAACAGGTCGTTCAAAAACATGATAAAAACACACGAAACAAATATCGAGCAATAGTTAAATTCATATCAAAATTAAAAAACGTCCAAAATTCATATATTTTAAAAATATATATATTAATAATAATTATCAGGCAGATAACTGAATATAATCATTATATATATTTATTATATACAAGACATGACCTTTTCGCCACCTTCATGCAAATATACATATTAGACACCAATTAATATGAATAACAAAAATTACACGAATTTGTTAATAATTTTATTATTTTATTTTGTTCATGAATTTATTATTTATTTATTTTTTTTGCTTTTTTCAGTACGTGGATTATTATTTTTTTACATACAATTTAATTAAATTTAATAAATCAAATATGCTCTAAACATCACTAGCTCATTATCTTCAAGTCAAATAATTTTTTTAAAACATGTGACGTCAAATTGAGTGAAAATAATAGATGAAGGTAGTATAAAATCAGTGGTATCTCAGAAAATAATAAAACAGGAAACCCATTACATGTTTATGTTTTAATCCTTCAATATTTTCGGTATTTTTAATTATTTTTTTTACAAAATAATTACTTTAAATTAAATTAGAAATGCTCATTATGAATGTCTCAAACTAGAGACCTATATATTATTTCAGACATTAACAGGCATACATTTTTAATTTTGATGTTATTGTAAGGGGCTAATTGGCATGAAAAAGATAGTACTAGTATTTATCAAGGATTTTTTTGTCATGCCAAAATTAATATCAAGTAAAGTTGTCCCTTGGAGTAATGAAGGAATGCATGTGCATTTTCTTTAATAACAAAATTGCAAGAAAATTCAACTCGGTTTAATGAAGAGAGAAAAATATCTAATTACTTCAATACATATATACATATATACATATATATATATATTATATAGAAATAAATTTTTATTTAACAATAAGAAAATATTTCAATCATTCATTATAATAAAATTAATGGTTGTGATTTTATATATAAATTAATTTTATTTTCAAAAACTTTTACATTTGTATAGAAATGGAAAATACTTAAATTAAATTTAGTTAATTATAACAAGTGGAGTAATAATTACACATAAATAAATAATTGATGTATTTTCATTTCTCAAACATAATTTCTTTTGATACCAACGTAACCATATATTATATGAGAAATTATTCATAGGAAATTAGGCATCAACAATAATGGATCCATTAACAGATTCGCAATAAAATGAATATAAAGAATATGCGCAGCGTGTCTATAGTTGCTAAAGCTGAAATAGTAACATAATTGATGCCGGTATTTAGAAATAAATAATATAGATTGATGTTTTTATTTAATTGTAATAGTTTTTTTATTGGTTAGTTAAATATAAAAATTTCATAAGTCAATCTTTTAAGGGGTATATGAGTAACTTCACGAACTTAATTTCCTCTCAGAATTTAACGCGTGGGTGTGTAGCATACGAGAGGGTCAAACTCCGGAGTCTACACTCTAGAGTCTAGAAAGATACTATACTAATAAATTCAGTTTTAATAAAGATTCGCATTAAATATATATTTTAAGCTTAGGAAATAAGTATATTTCAATTTCAATTACACGTGTGACGTGTAAGTCTGTATTGTTATTGAAAAACCAGTTTATTCTGACGTTTAATTCTTATATTTGGAGCCTCCATTTTGTTTTAAATTTTATACGCTTTAGATTTGTCAGCACGTGAGACTATGAGAGTAATGGCCGTTTTTATTATGGATTTATGTGATGAATAAATTGTTACTTGTGTAAATGTGGTTATTATATCATCGGGTAAAGTAACAAATACAATCCTAATCTTAATGTTTGTACACATAAAGTAATTTAGACCCCAATATCAGAGAGAGTTGGTATTACCGCAATGTTAACGTCCAATAATTATAGTAAAATTGACATATTTCGACTTTAACTTTAAGTTGAATTACTCTAAAAGTGCTAATATTAAAGTTCTTTTTGCTACTCAGTTTAATTAATATTTTTTATTTATTTATAATATTTTAGAATTTCAAACATCTTTAATATATGATTTATTATATTTATTGATTAGTTAATACAATTAATATATATGTATATGGGTGAGTTCAGATAAAAAGTGACTTTTAGATCTAAAATAAGAAGTAATCATGTCCATCTATTGCATTAGATCTAATGGTGTAGATTTAATCTTAAAATTTAGAAAAAATGGTTATTAGGCGTGTTGCATCGCAAATTTGCAATGCAAAAGGGTAATATAGTCAAAATGAATGTGGTGGTTCATAGCATTAATTTGAAAAATCTTCTCTCACCTTTAATTGTCGTAACTGACATGGTAAGTTACCATTATCATTATCACGCAACCACCCAAAAATCTTATTCTCGCTGCCAAAAAATCTTCCATATTTACGCTTACCAACAATGCAACAACGTAATTATCAATGCAACAATGTAACTGAAGTAATGCAAAACTGTAGCTTGGTTCAATGCAAATTGTCGTGTTATCAATGCAACAACGTAATTAAAACAAACATACCTGCCATGAACTCACTGCCCCTTCCATCACGCTTACCAACAATACAACAACGTAATTATCAATGCAACAATGTAACTGAAGTAATGCAAAACTGTAGTCTGGTTTAATGCAAATTGTCGTGTTATCAATGCAACAACGTAATTAAAACAACCTATCTGCCATGAATTCACCGCCCCTTTCATCAATTCTTTCTCAATGAAAATTATCAACGTAATTATCAATGCAACAATGTAACTGAAGTAATTCATGTACTGGGGTAATTGAACCCAAATGATAATATATAGTGTTCAATTTCGTAATGCAAAACTGTAGTTTGGTTCAATGCAAAATTGTTGTGTTAGCAATGCAACAACGTAATTAAAACAAAGGAGCGACGCCACCACCAACAACGGCGCTGAGTCGACAGCAATCCATCCTCCTCCTCCTCGCCGGAGCAAAATCATTGTGTCCATTAATAACCGATTTCTATTAATTCTCTTTTTCTCTCTCTTTAATATAACCATTATTATCTTAATTAGTGAGATTGATTATTTTCTCTATCCAATTTAATTACATAAATGTACTTATCATAATATTTTTGGATTATTTTAATGTATTTAAAAATCAATAAATTTGAATAGATCATAATCGTTGATTTACTAAAATAAATGAATGAGATCACTTCCTATTTTATACCCAAAAGTCACTTTGTATATGAATATATATAACTTATCATTTCCTTAAACATTAATTTGCCTATAAATAAAAATATAATGAATATTATATGTTAATGTACACATTAAAAATATTTTAATAATATATTATGTTTATCTTATTTTTGGTGTGTTTTAAGTCTATATTTCGTTGTATCTAGAAGTTAGTTTGTTTTGTTTTTATTTCTTTTTAGTTCGTATTATGTCGGTTTCTTTTGTTCTTGTGTTTGGTGTAGGATGGTGGGATGAATGATGGATTTGAGCCAAGTAGGTGTCAAATATGCCGAGAATACAAAGCCGAACAAAGTGGTGTGAGCCGAAGAGATCACGGTAGGAAAGATGGCACAGATGAAGCGAGCCTGGGGGCCAGCGGGTGCTAGAACCCCAACACTAGCTGGATGCAGGGACCTGGAATTTCAGAGAAGGCATGCCAGCTGCCGTTGGGCCTGCACAATTGGTGCGCTAGAGAGATGAAACTAGTGTTTATTATGTTTTTGTTATGATTTTGGTCATCGTTTTGTCGTGTTTAGACTTTAGGTTATTTTGTTTTCGTTCTCTTTTTAGTTCGTATTTACGCCAGTTTTTATTTTATTACGTTTGATGTAGGATGGAAGGAATGAGGATGAAATCGAGCTAGAAGAAGTGCCTACTATGCCGTTGGAGCAAAGCCGAGTGAAGCTAGACGAGACGAGCAAGGTACGGGGATGAATCGAGTGGGAAGAGCTAAAAGGAAGACCCCAGCGGGCGCTAGCTTCCCAGCGCTCGCTAGGGTGCAGAAAATTCGAAGGACAAAGAGGTCGGGACAGCGATCGTTGGGCCCGCCTCATTCGTGCGCAAAATGGGCACAACCAGCGATCGTTGGCTGCAAGTTAATTGCGGGTTTTTAAAGCTTTTTAGGCGTCATTTTCAGGTCTCCAACCTATGTAACTCAAGATTAGACTCTCCAAACGCATCTTTACTTGCTTTCTTAGGTAGGTTTTTAGTGAATTCTAATAGATTGAAGTGGATTCTTACATTCCACTTAGTAAACCTTCTTTTGATTGTTTCCTTTTGGATTTATACTTTGTTCATCATGTTTGGCTAGATTCCTACTTGGGTTTGATATGAAAGCTCTATTTGATGTTTGATTGCTTCATGCTAGTTGATTAACTTGTTTTGATTGAAATTTAGTGTTTGATCACCATTAAATTCACATATGTGTTAAAGTAGATTGAGAAATTGCTTTTACACTTGATTTGAGGTTAATCAACATTATTCTTAATCGGAAACGTTTGAATAAGAGTTCATATTAGGATAAGTGATTTCTAGAGGTGAGAATTTAATACGAAAGTGAAAATCAAAGCTTATTATATAAATACAAAAGTAATTTGCTAAGCTACCTCTCGTGATCCTAATCGAGTGTGAATGCATGATCAATTCGACATCAATTAAGAGTTAAAGTATCATATCCTAGATTTCAATCTGTTGGTATTCATCTTTATTGCCTTAGTTTTTGTTAGCTAGATAATCACAATTCTCTTAATCTGATTTAGAGTGTTTAGGACTTATTAATGTTTAATCTCTAGCACCTGAACTAGGAAGCCCTACTAAGCCTTTCTTGAGATACGACTTAGGGTCAACTTACTACGTACTATAGGCCTCGTTTAATGGCGAGAACTTGAGCTACGTTTTGAGTTGAACAGCCAGCGACCGCTGGGCACATTTGAGTGGCGGTTTTTGACGAATTTAAAAGGGGAAATCAGGCAATTTTCTGAGGATCTCATTGTCTTAGATTAGAACTCGATAACCTTAGTATTAGAACTCTCCTAGAAAATACTTTTACTTGTAATTTTTCGTTGGGAAGAATGATTTAAGGTGGAAATCGACTGCTCCACCCAAGTAGTGTAATCGTTAGTAAGTTTCTTATTTCGATTTCTTATTGATGATTATGTTATGAGATTGAGTAGTTGAATCTTCACTAGGGTTTTAATTTATAATGAATTCTTGATGTTTATCCTTATTAATTTTTGTTGGTTGGATTATGCTTGTTTAATTGGACCGATTGATCACTGTTTCAATTCCTTAGATGCTAGGTGAGGTCGAGAGATAATCCTTGTGTCGGATTAAAGTCTAATCAACATCGATTATAATTAAAAACTTATGAACCGAATATTCATTTGTTATCTTAAATTCTTAATTGTGTGGCTTAAATATGAGAGTTGGGGTCACAATCTAATTATAAATGTAAAAGTTAGTAATTAGATAGCTTTTGAGAATTTTAGATTCGCGAATGAATGCATGAATTAGTCATAGCATGTGATGATCGACGTTGATGTTCATACCCTATAGCCTTAATTCTGGATTCCCGTTATTTAATTTACTTATTGGTTTTTTTACTTTTAGTTAATTTTATGAATGTATCTTGATAGAATGTTTAGGACTTTTTTTTGTTTAATCTTTAGTACTTTAATTAAGAAGCCCTGCTAAGCTTTCCACGATATTCGACTAGGGTTAGCTTACTGCGTATAATAAGTCTCATTTAATTGCGAGAACTTAGACACACATTTTTGTTTGAACATATTCATTGAGCACGTGTTTTTAAATAATATAGTTCACATAATATTTGGTTTGTACTTGTTATATTTTTTCCTTCAAATTATCCATAAATCTTTATCTTTCATGTATATGCAAAACTATATATAAGATAAACTAAAATAAAAGAATTATATGTGTAGGTTAAAATCTTTACAAAATAACAGAGAAATTTAAATTATTAGTAGCTTCAACTATTGGATTATGATAAATATATATTTTTCATAATTTTAATATGTTAAATAAATATAGTTCGTTCGTAAATTTTTTAACTATAATTGACCATTTAATGCTAATTTTGTTGTTTTCCCCTTAAATTAATAAACTTATATTTTTTTTGAAATATTATAATTTTTTGTTACAATTATTAACGTTAGGGTTGTGGCAACATCAACCATAACTTTAGGGTCTAAATTGGTCTAGTAATATAAACGTGAGGAGTCATATTTGCTACTTAACCCTTATATTAATAAGGATTAGTGTTGTATTTAGGGGTTGTTTGGATAAGCTCTTTAAAACAACTTATAAAGTGTGCAGGAGTTTATAAGTTACTTGAAATTTTTTGGCAAATTAAGTTATCTAAGAGTTTATAAATTATAAAAATAAGCTCTGAGAACTTATAAGCTATTTAAAAAATAAGTAACTCCACTCGAACGTATTTCTCCATGAAGTTATAAGCTGCAACAAAATTACATAAGTAATCCTACAATATTTTGTTATTATCATATGTACTCCAACAAAATCACATATGAAGAGGTTAAAATGTCACACTTTATCATCTTATAAGCTCTTTACAAGATCTCAAGGTATCACATCTTACAAGCTTTTACAAAAATTTATAAACTCTTTAAAATAAGCTTAGCCAAACACCTTTTTAATCTAATCCAATCAATCATCGATTATTTTACAATATACTATTTTATCTAATTGTTTTCAAATGAGAACTTAATTTAAGTACTATGGTTAATGGAAAATATTAGTCAAAAAATGGGGAAAATAAATGGAATATAGTATAAAAGGACACGGTTATCCTTTTCTGTTAAAAATGTAATTAGATATATAATAATTATTTGTTGCTAGCCTTTCTTTAACAAAAATTGTCACATGCACGAGACATACATAGTTAATATATCTGCATTTGCATGTATTATCCTATTAAATAAATAATATTTTATCCGTTTGTATTAAATATTTTTTTTATTAATATTTTTTTCATTTTAGTAGTTATACTCATCAACTTTATACACATAATTAAATACACTACATTAAGTGGAACACGTACACTACACTCAACATACAATAAATATATCTCAAGTTAAATAATTTTTTAAAGACGAATGTCAGATGAATTAGAGTAACAAAATGTTTCTAACATTTTTTTTAATTTATTAATATTTTTAATTAAAATTTATTAATTATAATATTGTTCAATACATATTCAATAAAAAAAGGTAAAATTTATATTAAATAATATACTTATATTATATTGTGTAACATTATCACATTAGCCACCGGAAAATGTCTAATGGAGTGGAACTCTCTTCTTTAATTACTTGTGGGAAAATGTTTATTATTTAGAAAAATGATTTATGATTTCTCAATTAACTCAAAACTCATATATTCATTTTTTTTTTATGTTTTTATGTTGTTTTACCAAATAAACTTACATCTTTTCATATATTTAATTATTATTGATCAACTCTAATTAAAACATAGGGAGTATCCACAATTTTAAATAAATAAAAAAATAATGAAATATACAGTCTTTCTCTTTCACTTTTAGTTTCCAATTTGATTAGTTAATTTATTGTAAGATAGCAACTCTTTGGAAACGTGTGATTGTTTGACTAGTGGAACTTTCGACGCATTTAATAAACAATATATGTGTAGATAATTTTTGTCGACATATATATTACTATTGTGAAAATGTTGAAAGATAGGTAATTAATTCCTATTTTAATAAACGTCAATTTTATTGTTAAAGAGTCGGCTAAAGAATTTGGAAATAAACACATATTTAATTTACACTAATCCAAATAATCTCCAATAGCTGGCCGGTCTACATGGTTTATAACTACTCTTCTTACTATATGACATTTATCTAGCTAATATTTAGATTCGTCTCTGCTCAAACTTTTTGGGTTCGCCTCATTTCCTACTTGTCCGACTACTGATGAGCAATTTTTGGATATTAAACGGACATTCCTAAAAGGTAATTTTAATGTGGCTGATTTCTTCTCTTTTGCAATCAGTTTCGCTACAACACCTGCTCCTCTAACTAATTATCCCCCTTTCTAAATGTAATTTCTTTGTTATGTATGACCGTACCTAAAAACATATCGATTGAAGTAGATTTCTTTTTTTATCAATCAAAGAAAAAACACTCTAATCTTACAAGAGCTCTTAATTGATTTTCTTAATTATTCGTTTTCTTTTCATTCTATTTTCTTCTTCTTGATAATAAATCTAAAGTGTGGAAGGGAAGAAAAGGCGTGGAAGAAACGTATATAAAATGGCAATCATAATCATGATGCATAATAATCCCATCTGCTGTATTAATGAATATTAATCTTTAATATATAAAAAAAGTTTATTGATCTGTATTTAGTCAATACTAATTATGTTGCCGTCACATTTATACGATAAAAAACAATAATGACCATGATTTTAATTCATTGTAACCCACGCGACAATCTAAATCCATTAATTAGTTTATAAATCTATATGATTTCATCATAGAAAACGAACCGCGAATGCCAGCTTACTTAGGGACCGAGACATGCATTTATGAAAAATGTCGGGACTTAGTCAAAATTAATTTTAATTTTATTTTTAATTATAAATTTAAAATATATTCTGAAATTAAATTAAATATCAATATTTATTCAGTTTTATAAATTTGGAAATTTTGATCCCATTTAACAAATTAGAGAAATTTGCACTTGGATTGAAACAATTATTTTTTTCCATTTTGAAACTTGAAAGTCCTGAAATTCCAAACAGCACCGGATCGAGTTTCGATTATTACTTCATTCTCTCATATATGGTATCAACTATAAACACCGAAGCCTGGTCTCAATCATTCCACCTAATATCCCCTTTCTTCTATCTTATACTAATATGAAACTATATAGTATGTTACAACGATTGAATTATGTTGGGAAAAGTATATACGTATCATGTATAGGTGCATTTATATATATATAAAACAGTGCTTTATCTTACTATATAAATAGTTGAATAATCTGATGATTCAAATTACTACACACGAAGAGATAAAATGCTTAATTATTAATTAAACAACCAAATTAGCAACACATTAAGGAAAATAAAATAAAAAAAATTAGAAAATTTATTTATAAGATTGGATTATAACTATGGATGACAATTTACTCGTGGGTACTCGATATCCTCAGTACCCGACCCTAATAGAAGTGGGTTTGAGGGACATTTGATATCTACGGGTAGATTTATGGGTAAAATTTAATATTCATTTGGTTTGCGAGTATGGTATGGATATTTACTATCCATACCCGCGAAACCCATATACCCGCGAAATACCCACTTAGCTATGAAATATGCGCAAAATAGCCATGAAATACCCGCAAAATACCCACTTAGCTACCCATCCAAATATAATTAAATTCTTATCACACGTTGAAAATTTAAGAAACTCTATCAGATGAGGACTTTTATAAAATAAAATCATACAAATCTAAGTTCTTATGGCACATTGAAAATTTAAGAAATTTAGTCAGAAGATGGCTCTTATAAAATCCCTATATATTAATTTTTAAACTTAAATTTGTCAACTCAAATAAAAATATGAAATAAGTTAAAATTTAAAAATTTTTGCCAAAAAACCCATTTTTGAGTCATCTAATTTTATCCAATTGATTTTAAAATATTAACAGTTAAATAGATATTAATGAATGGTGGGGGCGTAGCGGATTCACGTCCCTTCTTACAACTTCGTAGTAAATTAGATAGCGTGAGAGCACATACACTGCTTATGACAGATGGCAGTATCTTTTTGCCTTGAATTTAGTTGATTAAATACGACAATTAAAATAAAAGAAAAGGTAGAGACTGAGTTATCACATTCCAAGAAATTAAATCTCGTTTTTATGACAAGAAGCACAATGCTGACACCTGAAATGTACCTCAAAATGGATTCAATTTTGTGGAATTGATTGATCAATTAATCGAAATAAACCTAACACAAAAGTTTATAACTAACTCAACAAATATAGATGGATGAGACTGAGAGGATTATCGTCTGAAATTTAACTTGTAATTTCATAGTGGAAAATGGATGTATCCTAAACATACATCCAAACTTTTCGAGCGATGTATTTATTTTCCTATTGTATTATTTTTATAATTTACAAAAGGGTTGTAATTCTTTACCATAATGTGTAATATTTTATTAAATAAGTATTTAATTGTAATATTTTATTGAATAAGTATTTAATTTATCTAATTATTCATGACACGTTTACTATGTAGATGTCATAATAATTATAACTTGTTTCTAATAAAAGAAAACATTTTATTCTTAAAAAATTAGTCAACTTTATTGGATTCTGTCTTTTACATACGAAAAATTATTTTTTTAATATCAGTATCCAAAAATAACATGCCATAAATATGGCTGGTCATGACAAAAATGGGGCCGGAGACGAAATAATAAAAGTGGGCACTAATAAAAGTCAAACTAAAAAAATAACACTAGGATTTGAACTCACGCCAATTGCTAATTAAGCTAGACATTTTACCAACTCGACACATTCAATACATGATCAAACTTATATCGATTACAAATGCCATACAATTTACCGACTCTTCACATTCAACAATATCTTTAAGCTCACGATATATATATGTGGAAGAAATCAAATACAAATTGTTCTGTATGAGTTAACTAAAGATAAATGTTGACTGTTAAATTATTTAGATCAATGGTACAGATTAAAAAATAATTTTGGTATATATCTTATTTAAAATATTTTGTCTCTAAAAACATGGAATTTGTTTATTGATTAGGGTATACTTTAATTATATCAATTAAATAAAAAATATGGATTATTCAGATTTATTTTTAGTTAACACAAGCATATCTAAAATTTAGGGTCTCAAATTTTAGGGCCCAAGCCCGCCCGCCCTTAGGGCCGGGCCTGACCATTGATAATATATACTCCCTTCATCCCAACTAGCTTGAGTCGTATTCTTTTTTGGGCCGTCCCAACTAGTTTGAGTCATTTCCTTTTTAGGAAACCTTTACTACACACACAAATTTAAATAATATATATTTCTATCATCACTTTATACTTTAAACATACACTCAACATACACTCCATAACTTCTTAATTCTCGTGCCGAAAAGAAGTGCCCCAAACTAGTTGGGACAGAGGGAGTATCTCATAGCTTAGAAGGATGAGAGATCATGATACAAGCCTCAATCTAGCTCTCAACTCCAACAAAAGTATATAATATAATATATAATATAGTATACAAACAAAATGTTGCAGAGAGAGGATGAATAATAATTTATTGTACATTTCATGTCTTATGTTCATAACTTTTTTCACCATCCTTTTCACCCTTTCTTTTTTTACTTATTCTTTTTGTTTTTTCTTTTGTGTTCTCAGATTGATAAAATTTCAACGGAATTTGAGCTACCTAACCCTGGACAGCATTAATTAGAAAGGCAAAAAAATGTGGGTACAAAAGCATTCAATAATGTAGATGAAAGATTGATTGATGTGGTGAAGGAATTTAAGCTAGTGATTCAGAATCTTTAATTAAAATCATCTGCTTTAGTTCATTTTTGCTTTTTCTTGGGCCACTTGAGCTTTCACCTCAGCACGTATACATATACATATGATATTTTAATATTTTGTGAATTAGATTACAACATATTGGATATATGAAATTTATTTAATTAATTGTTAGATTATTAATTAATAAAATATACTTAAAAATATGAGTCCATTGAACATAGTTTAGAACCGTCCCGTCAGTTCACAAAGAAAATTATTAACGTTCTCTCTATAAGCCTCTGTACCGAAAAATTGTTCCTGCATTGGGGGCAGAATACACATGGATACATAGTGGTGGATTCTAATGCTGCAAGAGGGCATGAAAGCATAACGTGTTCATAGGTTCAATCGCATATTCAATTGTAAATATAGATCCATTATTGACTATGCATGTCATTAGATGACGTCGAGATTCTCAATAGTGGTATCAGTCCGAGACTACCCTTAATTCAAATCGAAATTCAAATGGAGAAAATCCAAATATATTTACAGGTAAATAGATCTCAACAACACGACTTCCTATATCCACTTATATTTCAGGAGTATATTTATGTGTTTGCTCATAATCGTGCTTTGAATAGATCTATTTTGTCGGAAAATCAAGGTTAAACAGTGAAAGTTTTCTTAGTCCTCTTCCTTGTCTATAGAAATCCAAATTTTGATGCCCAAGACCCCATAGATAGTACGAACTGTATAAGAACAATTATCTATTTTAGCTTGAATGGTTTGTAGGGGAACCCTGCCTTCTCTGATCCATTCGACACTGGAGAAGTGGTGCCTACTCACAAAGGGGGTCGCAGTGATCAGGCCCGGACGACTGTTTACCAAAAACACAAGTCTCCGCAAAGTCGTAAGACCATGTATGGGGGCTGACACCTGTCCAGTGCCAGAAGGTAAAGGAAGTTGGTGACAACAGAGGAGCCTGCCATAATTGATTATGTTGTAATTAATTTGTGACTAGTTTTGAAATTAGTTTTTAAAATTAAATTTTGAAAATTAAGATTTGTAATTGGTTTATCCGGATTATTTACGTTCCATTACTCGAGCAACGGCTCGTTGCACACATGGTGTGGAGATGACGGGCAGCAGGCTGTCGGGTAGGAGGCGACGTCGACCGATGGCTGTCGGAAACGCACGCAATGGCGGTAGCGAGACAGCATCGGTCCAGAGGTGGCGGCGTACGTTTGAAATCCTTGAAAGGGTTTTGGAATTGAACCGGGTCGGACATGAATTCGGTTCAGGGCTGGTCTGGGCCATAAATTCATGCCTTCGTTTTATTTTGCTCGCCCTTACTTTTGGAAATAAAATTGCATGTCGGCCGTGTAGTTGGCCATTCAAATTACAATAATTGGCCCATTAATTGGGTGATATACTAATTCCAATTAATAGAATGCATGTTGGGCCGAGAAGATTCCAATTACACATATTTAATTTATTAATTAGATTGGTAAATTAAAAGATTATTATTATTATTATTTTAAAAAATAGTAATAATAGATTATTTATATTAACTTAGAATTAATTTAAATTATTTAATTCCCCTTTAACTAGAAGCTTAAATTATTTAATAAATTAAAGAATTTATTTGTTCAACATTATTTGTCCGTTTTATGTGATAAACATATTATTTGATGTTTGAATTTTAATTATAGTAGTTAGAGATTGTGTTTATGTATGGGTAAGCGGCGTCCAATACTTGTAGTCCGTGATATTATACTTGGGTAGACGGTGCCCTATTTGTGTCGTCCGCATTTTATGCTTGGGTATGCATCACCCAATAATTATTATGGATTTAATATTATTTTTTCCCACATAATACAAGTATTATTTTTGAAACAAACGCGTTGTCCATCATAATTGTTTGAGATCCATGACCTCTTCGTCCAAGAGTATTTGCACCAAAGTGTTTGCTCCCAAATCAACGAGGTCAAGGCTCAATCATAGATGCATGGTTTCATAGTGTGATGGGGTTGACTTGGTTGATTATTTTGACACGCCAAAACGATCAGAATGGTTAGTGGACGCATATTGATTTAATCAATAAACCAAGAGTTGCAAATTTGATGAACAATCTAACATGTGATATTGTTGTAGTCATCAGCCAAAGCAGAAGCTGCAATAATATTGACTTTGATTGTTACAAATTACTGATATAATTGGCTTAGAGGCCTACCGAGTGATATTATTATAGTCATCAGCCAAAGCAGAGACTGCAATATTATTGGTTTGAATCTTGGACCACTAAGATTTATATTTGATCTAAATCCATATTTTTCATTTGGGGGTGCATTATATATTAAAATTAGTGGAGCTAATCAAAACAATTGAACCCTTGTTTGATCAATGATACAAATGTCATCTATGTATACTATGTTCTAATTTGTCTTTTCAATATTTTCGTTCATATAAGATGTCTTTTATTGTGTTCAAATGTTAGGTTGAATCTAATAAGTTGATTGGGTCAAACTTTCCGGATTGGTTAAGAAATTTTTATTTCATTTTTTAGGCAAGAGAAGATTGAGTATGTGTTGGACACACCAACAAAAAACATCATTGGTAAGGCTTTTGAGGAGTTTAAATCAATTGATGAGAAATCTTATCAGAAGCACATCGAGGATTCAGTTTATGTTCAATGTATCATGCAAACTTCAATGTTCAAGTATGAGAGCGAGAATTATCCACGAAGCTCATTGGAGAGATTGGACCAAGCAGCCCAAGAACAATGAATCTTATTGTGGCGAATGGGCCAGTATGGGAGCGAGAATTATCCACGAAGCCCATTGGAGAGATTGGACCAAGCAGCCCAAGAATAATGAATCTTATTGTGGCGAATGGGCTGGATCTCGAAGTTAATTAACTAACATGGGCTTTGTTGCCTTATAGATAGATTTTTAGTTATTTCCGTATAGATAACCTTTTCAGTTATTTCCTTATAGATTATGAGTTATCTTCCGCCTATAAATAGGCTTATTATGTATTGGACGAAGGGGACTTTGATCATTATTCAATTTCGTGAGTTTTATTTCTCTCTTGAGAGTTTCGAGTTCCTCTTGGTTTTGCCAAGATGAGTTTATCATTCGGCGTATCAACGAGATTACCATCCCTCGTTGTGTGTCATTCATCTTCCCTGAGTTGCTGCATCAACTATCTCGTTGGGATATAGGCATCCTATTGATCTATATCACTTCTAGGGTTAGATTCAGAGGTTTTGGGATATTCCATCGATTCAAATACTATTTTCAATCTTCCGTTTGCATGTTTGATTCTCCATACCATCGAGAATCGTATCATTTGGTATCAGAGCAAGTTCGTAATCCAGGGTTCGTAATCCAGGTTTAACGTTTGTTATTCACGTCGTGGGTAGCAGTTAGGATTTCGCCTTGAAATCTGCATCTATGATCTTTTCCAATCCGCGTTAAATTTGTTACCATATATTCCGTACGTTCCTTATTATTAGTGATTGGTTACAAAATCTTTCCATACAAATCGTACCTTTCCATAGGAAGATCACAAAAAAAAGTAGAGAAATTTTCGAAAATTAGTTTCGTGCAAGTTAGTCCATTCTCATCCTTACCTTGTGTAGAGTCATTTGGGGTATTTTCTGCGTGCACTTTTTTACGACTTTTCGGTTGCACCCCGTATTGCTTTTTGGACTACTGGAATAGTGAAGATCGTGTTGAGAAAATTTCTGCATAGCACGTTTCTTGGGTTTCAATATCTGTGTAGTGTCTCGGGACATTCCTTGCTATCTGTTTGGTTCTATTGGTGCGTTGTTGGTGAATTCAAGTGGTAGATTAAGGGAATTTGATTCCTTGAGAGAGAATTTGAGTGGAAAAAGGCAAGAGAGAGTGAGATTATTAGAGTGCAGAAAAAGCCATATTATTGAGTGATACACGAGTGCTGGGTGATTCATCTCGAGTGATACACGAACGTTTGTGAGGTTATAAGGTTTTTTTTGTTTCTTTTATTTCTAACCCTTGTTCAACAGTTATGTCTAAGAGGACAGAAACCAGTGGATCCAACCCAAGGGACGAATACAATAAAGAAGAAGAAGAGTTGACGCCTCAGAACAAGTTCTTATTCGAGGCTTTGAAGACTGAACGCATTACTAGGGAGTTTGAGCAGAGAAGTCATAGAAACAACGATGATAGGCGTCGGCATGATCTTATTATATACCATCGAGGTGGAGGAGGAAGAGGAGGTAGAGGTGGCGGACCTTTTCGTCGTGCCGATAGATATGAAGAGCCTGAGACTGAATATGAGGATGATGACTTCATAGACGTAGGAGGGAGGCGACCAAGGGAGATAGATCAAGAAGACAACAATTTGGGCAATATCAAGATGAATATACCCTCCTTTCAAGAAAAGAATGATCCAGAGTTGTATCTTGAGTGGGAGTGAAAGGTGGAGCTTATGTTCGAATGCCATAACTACTCTGAACTGAAGAAGGTGAAGTTGGCAGCAATTGAGTTCTCAGATTATGCACTTGTGTGGTGGGATCAGTTAGTGTCAAGTAGAAGAAGAAATAGAGAGCCCTCCATAGTGACTTGGGACGAGATGAGATCAGTAATGAGGAAGCGTTTTGTGCCTCCACATTACTATCGTGAGCTGTACAACAAATTGCAGAATTTGAGGCAAGGCAGTCGGAGTGTAGATGAGTATTTCAAAGAGATGGAGGTAGCGATGATTCGAGCAAATGTAGAAGAAGACAGAGAAGCCACAATGGCGAGATTCTTAGCAGGCCTGAATTGGGAGATTCGAGATAGAGTGGAGCTGTAACATTATGTGGAGTTGGATGATATGGTGCACATGGCCATAAAGCTAGAGAATCAGCTCAAGAGAAGGGGTAACAACAGCAGCAACCTGAGACAGAATCAGAGTAATTGGAGGCAACCTCAATCGGCCTCTAGTGGTTCCTCGTCAAAAGGGAACCCATGTAAGAAGGAGGCGCCGCAGAAAGAAGAAAATAAGCCATTTGTTAAGCCCAGAACAGATGCCTCAAATTCAACAAATCTGAGTAATCCTGTGACTCGCAATCGTGACATAAAGTGCTTTACTTGTCAAGGGTTTGGGCATGTCTCTAGAGAGTGTCCGAACAAGATGGTTATGATCATGAGAGATGATGAAGAAGTGGTGATGAATGATGAAGAAACTCTAGCATTGGAGGATCCTGATGATGAGGAAGAAGATGACGTTGAAGAAATCTTCCCACCAACCGGGCAACTTTTGGTTGCTAGGAGGATTTTGAGTGCCCAAACTCAACCAAACGAGAAGGAGCAGTGAGAAAACATCTTCACACGAGATGTCATGTGCAAGATAAAGTGTGTAGCGTCATCATTGATGGAGGAAGTTACACGAATGTGGCAAGTGCAGCCATGGTGGAGAGATTGGGGCTGCCCGTAGTGAAGTATCCCAAACCATACCGTTTGCAGTGGCTGAATGATAGCGGCGTCATCAAAGTCACGAGGCAAGTTCAAGTCCCTATTCGCATTGGGAAGTATGAGTATGAGGTGTTGTGTGATGTGATCCCAATGCAAGCGAGCCATGACTTATTGGGACGTCCGTGGCAGTTTGATCGTCGTGTTACTCATGATGGCTTCACCAACCGATACACATTCGAGTATAAGCAGAAGAAGGTATCACTTGTGCCTCTCACTCCTTCGCAAGTTTATGAGGATCAAGTGCAGATGGCCAAGGAGACGAAGAAGGTGAAGTCCAGTAAGGGGCAAATTGTGGAGAAGAAGGAGAATGGACTTATTCAGAAGTCCTATCTTGCAATGGATAGTGACTGGAAATGGGCAGCGAACGAGCATAAATCACTAATCGTGCTGCTGTACAAGGAGAACTTGATTATATCTAACGATCTCACTTCTCTACCCCCTTCTATTAGTTCTGTTTTGCAGGAATTTGATGATGTTTTCCGCGCGGATACACCCCCTAATTTACCGCCAATTCGAGGAATTGAACATCAGATTGATTTTGTGCCCAGAGCAACATTCCCGAATAGACCAGCATACAAAACCAATCCAGAGGAGACGAAGGAGTTGGAGAGGTAAATTGGCGAATTGTTGGCCAAAGGGCACGTGAGGGAGAGTTTGAGTCCTTGCGTGGTACCTGTTCTACTTGTGCCTAAGAAGGATTCAACTTGGAGGATGTGCTGTGATTGCCGAGCCATCAATAACATAACTGTAAAGTATCGCCATTCTATCCCTCGCTTAGATGACATGTTAGATGAACTGCATGGTTCTTGCGTATTTTCTAAGATAGACCTGAGAAGTGGATACCATCAGATTAGGATTAAGGAAGGCGATGAGTGGAAAACTGCTTTTAAGACAAAACTTGGTTTGTATGAGTGGTTAGTTATGCCATTTGGTTTGACTAATGCACCAAGTACGTTTATGCGTCTTATGAATCATGTTTTGCGTGCTTTCATTGGTAGATTTGTGGTTGTGTATTTTGATGATATCCTAGTGTATAGCAAGAGTCATGATGAGCATGTTGAGCATTTGCGGGCTGTCTTAGAGGCGCTTCGTAAGGAACGGCTGTTTGCTAACCTTAAGAAGTGCGTATTTTGTACGGAAAAACTTGTGTTCCTTGGTTTCGTTGTTGGTGCATAGGGTGTACAGGTTGATGATGAGAAGATACGAGCTATCCAAGAGTGGCCAAGCCCGAAGAGTGTTGGCGAAGTTAGAAGTTTCCATGGACTTGCCAGCTTCTACAGGCGATTTGTACCATATTTTAGCACTATTGCAGTACCTTTAACGGAAGTCATCAAGAAGAATGGAGAGTTCAAGTGGGGGAAGGCCCAATAAGAAGCATTTCAGATTTTGAAGCACAAGCTGACCCACAACCGGTACTATCTCTTCCTTACTTTTCTAAGTCATTTGAGATTGAATGTGATGCTTCTGGTGTTGGTATTGGTGCAGTTTTGATGCAAGAAGGACGGCCAGTGGCGTACTTCAGTGAGAAGTTGAACGGAGCAACATTTAGTTACCCAACGTATGATAAGGAGCTGTACTCATTGGTTAGAGCCTTAAAAACGTGGCAACATTACTTGTGGACTAAGGAATTCGTCATTCACACCGATCATGAGTCCTTGAAGCATTTGAAGGGGCAGCACAAGCTGAACAAGAGACATGCTAGGTGGATGGAATTTATTGAGACGTTTCCCTACGTTATCAAGTACAAGCAAGGTAAAGAGAATGTGGTGGCTGACGCACTTTCTCGGAGGTATGCCTTGATTTCTACCTTAGATGCTAAATTGCTTGGATTTGAGTGCATTAAGAGTTTATATGAGCATGATGCCGATTTTGGTGAGATTTATAAAGCATGTGAGAAATCAGCTAGTGGCGAGTATTTTAGGCATGATGACTATCTTTTAGGAAGAGTAAATTGTGTGTTCTAAAGTGTTCTTTACGTGAATTGTTATTGCTTGAATCTCATGGTGGGGGATTGATGGGACATTTCGGCATTGCTAAGACCTTAGCTGTTTCACGTGACCATTTCTTTTGGTCTCATATGAAACGAGATGTAGAGAAAATTTGTGGGCGTTGTGTTACATGTAGGCAAGCTAAATCTCGAACTAGCTCGCATGGTTTGTATACTCCATTACCCATCCCTACAGCACCTTGGATTGATATTTCTATGGTCTTCGTGTTAGGTTTGCCTAGGACTAAGCGTGGTAGGGATTCCATCTTTGTTGTTGTTGATAGATTTTCTAAGATGCCGCATTTCATTCCATGTCATAAATCTGATGATGCATCTCATGTTGCCGATTTGTTCTTTAGAGAGATTGTTAGATTGCATGGAATGCCTAGGACTATTGTTTCTGATCGTGACGCTAAATTTTTGAGTTACTTTTGGAAGACATTGTGGTGTAAGTTATGTACTAAACTTCTTTTTTCTACTACTTGTCATCCACAAACTGATGGTCAAACCGAGGTAGTGAATAGAACTTTATCTACATTGCTTAGAGCTATCATCAAGAAGAACATTAAGTCTTGGGAAGAGTGTTTGCCTCATGTTGAGTTTGCTTATAATCGTTCTGTTCATTCTGCTACTCAGTTTTCCCAATTTGAGATTGTGTATGGTTTTAATCCTCTGACTCCATTGGATTTATCTCCATTACCTGAGCATGAGCATACTAACCTTGATGGAAAACAAGGGCTGATTTTGTTAGACAGATTCATGAGAAGGCAAGGATGAACATTGAGAGGCGTACGAAACAGTATGCCGAACAAGCCAACAAAGGGCGTCGCAAAGTGGTATTTGAACCCGGTGATTGGGTGTGACTGCATATGTGCAAGGAACGGTTTCCTGTGCAACGGCGGTCCAAGTTACTTCCTCGAGGAGATGAGCCATTCCAAGTGTTGGAGCACATCAATGACAATGCCTACAAATTGGACTTACCCGGTGAGTATAATGTTAGTGCTTCTTTCAATGTTACTGATTTGAGTCCATTTGATGTAGGTGACGACTTGGATTTGAGGACAAATCCTCTTCAAGAGGAGGGGAATGATGCAGCCCGTGTGTTTTATACGATTTTGGTCTCGTTTCTCGTATATGTATGGTCTCATAATTCATTCAAATTGATGTTTTGGTTTTCCATGTGCTACATTGTAGGTGAAAATAGACAAAAAATGGTTAACGAGCCTTGATAAGAGAAACGAGACCAAAAGACGAAGAAAAGAGGCAAAAATTGTGAGTTGGACCGAAGATGGACCTAGCGAGCGCTGGCCCCCAGCGCCCGCTAGGCCAAAGGGCTGGACAAAACAGAACTAGCGACCGCTGGCACCCAGAAACATATGAAGACAGAACAGTGGGGTAGCGCTCGCTACCCCCTAGCGGGCGCTACCCCTTTGCAGCCAGACCTCAACCAGCGAGGGGGCCTAGCGAGCGCTAGCCCCCAGCGCTCGCTAGCCCCCTGCTTTAGTCAAGTTTCCAGCGAGCCAAGGTAGCGCTCGCTGACCCCTAACGAGCGCTACCCTGGTGTGATTTTCTTCTTCTATTTAAACCTCCACCGCGATGCAAGAGGACTTCACGTTTTTGTACCACTAGTCTAGGGTTTAGACCACGAGAGAAAATACTTTAGCTTAGTTTTTCTTTAATTGTTCGTTCCTTTCAATTCAAAGTTGTGGATTCGTTTGTGATTCAAACCCGGTGATTCTTAATGCATTATTTTTCCGTTCAATTAGTGAGTTCTTTTATTGCTTTCGTTAATGCTTTATAATTTATTTTCTTCTTGTCCTGCCTTTGATTAATTTCCTTATTCTTTATCCAAACATTTTCAACTATGTTAATTTATCAATTCAAGACATGTTTAAATTTGGTTTCTTCAATTCTTCATTCTTAGATCTAGGGTTTAATTGCTTTCTTAATTCTTGTCTAGGTAATTCGTATTTTAAATTCTTAAATTTCATTCGCCTAGGTAAATTAATTAGATTAGTTAAAATATCAAACTTCTTCTTTTAACTGCTTTATGTTCTGCAACATAGATAAAGCCCTGTTTAGCCTTCCTTGAGAATACGACTTAGGATCAACTTACTTCTCTATAACGAATTCGTACTCTTGCAAGCAATTTAATATAATAAATTGAAAGTATATTGGCTGAAAATATTCCTCGTGCCCGATACTGAGTTCCTTTATCGGACAGTGGGTCTGGTCTAAACAACGCCACGTACTGACAGTTTAAAATAAGTTGCATCAATGTTACTGATTTGAGTCCATTTGATGTAGGTGACGACTTGGATTTGAGGACAAATCCTCTTCAAGAGAAGGGAAATGATGCAGCCCGTGCAACCCAAGGTTCATTGATTCCAGACTCGGTGCGTGTTCCTGTTGGACCAATCACAAGAGCTCGAGCTAAGAAGTTCGAGGAGAGCTTAATGGGCTTAATCCAAAAAGTATGAGAGCGAGAATTATCCACGAAGCTCATTGGAGAGATTGAACCAAGCAGCCCAAGAACAATGAATCTTATTGTGGCGAATGAGCCAGTATGGGAGCGAGAATTATCCACGAAGCCCATTGGAGAGATTGGACCAAGCAGCCCAAGAATAATGAATCTTATTGTGGCGAATGGGCTGGATCTCGAAGTTAATTAACTAACATGGGCTTTGTTGCCTTATAGATAGGTTTTTAGTTATTTCCGTATAGATAACCTTTTCAGTTATTTCCTTATAGATTAGGAGTTATCTTCCGCCTATAAATAGGCTTATTATGTATTGGACGAAGGGGACTTTGATTATTATTCAATTTCGTGAGTTTTATTTCTCTCTTGAGAGTTTCGAGTTCCTCTTGGTTTTGCCAAGACGAGTTTATCATTCGGCGTATCAACGAGATTACCATCCCTCGTTGTGTGTCATTCATCTTCCCCGAGTTGCTGCATCAACTATCTCGTTGGGATATAGGCATCCTATTGATCTATATCACTTCTAGGGTTAGATTCAGAGGTTTTGGGATATTCCATTGATTCAAATACTATTTTCAATCTTCCGTTTGCATGTTTGATTCTCCATACCATCGAGAATCGTATCAGATCATGTATATTAATAATTCACATTCTTGGGTACTGGATATCGGTTGTGGCTCACACATTTGTAATAATGTGTAGGGGCTAAGTAATAGCAGGAAAGTGAGACACGAGGAGATTGACTTACGCGTGAGAAATGGAGCAAGAGTTGATGTTGAACGCGTGAGGACCTATAAATTAGATCTTTCGTCGGGATATAGACTTGATTTGCATGAGTGTTACTTTCAGGGCCTATCCGAAAGCGAATCCACTACTTCTTGATCGTGAATATCTGAATTGGTTGTTCGCTGTTCAAGAATTCTTGTGGGACGACTAGCCGGGCAGAGGAGATGCTTGCACCTACCATTGAGCCAATCCTATTAAGACTAAGAACTTGATTGTTGAGTCCTGCACCGGGCTTAGGAGTTCTTCAATCAAGCATCTCTCTCAACTTGGATCCCATGAGGCAGGCCTTGGAAAGTTTTAATATAAGCAGGAGGGTCGGAGCCGTGAACAGGAAAAGCGTTGACCGGGTATGCCGGATATGCCGTATGCCATCCTAAGGACTCAATCGGCCCAAATTTGCAGCTACCTTTTTCACCAGCTTCTTTCTTTCAAATATGTCGTGTTTGCTTTCTGCGTTATTTTGTTCCTTCAATTTCAAAAAAATATTATTTTCATTCCTATGTTAGACACAATGTGGTTTTCCTTCCATTTTAGAAACGGTAAATACACTTTTTTCTCATAATGAGACGTTTTATGGAAATGTTTCTCTTATGAATGGTTTATATATTCTTGAATGTGGACGAAATATTCTCAATGTAAAAAATAAAAGACCCAAAATAAGTAATGCGAATAATGCTACTTATCTTTGGCATTGTAGATTTGGTCATATCAATGAGAAGAGAATCGAAAGATTCAGAAAGTTAAACTATCTCACACCTGTCTACTTTGAATCATATGGTGCTTGCGAATCTTGACTCAAAGGTAAGATGACTAAGGTGGTGAAAAACTTAAAAGGGACCCCTATGCAAATTTTAAAATAAAATTTTCTATTAATAATTTTTTTAATATACTTTTTATTTTATTAAATATATTTTTATGTTTTTAATATTTTTTTTGAGATATTGTTGTTCGTAAATATGATTTGAGTAACATTAATTTTAAAAAGCACACACACCGAAAAATAAAATTAGAAGAAAATGAAAATACAATAACTACTAAATCAAATTAACATTAAGATCAATTAATAACTAACTCACTATGAACATAGAAATACTAAAATTTAAGGTTAAGAATCATTAAATAATAAATTTAAATTTAGATTAACATTATAAATCTAACAAATTTAGGAATTATTAGTGTGTTAAAAAAAATATCTACATTAATAAGATTGGAACCAAGCCCATGAATTATTAGTGTGTTAAAAAAAAATATTAATAAGATTTGAACCAAGCCCACTAGACCGCAATACTTATAGTGTAAGTACTCTACCATCAATACTATAAATCTTTAATGCTTACATATCAATGTTATGAATATATATATATATATATATATATATATATAAAGATATATGTATATAAACAATATTTTTCGTGGCCCCGATCATATGGGGACTCTGCATATGTGTGTCAATTAGTAATCGATTATCGAAAAAAATTGGTACCGAGCCATTACCAGACCAAAAACCGGTTACCGAGTAACGATTTTTCGGGAAATTAATCGGTAATCAGTTCTTTACTTTTATAAAACTATATATTTAAAAAACATATTTAATTTTTTTCAAAAAATATTAAAAAATATATCCATATTTATGGAATATACCCACTTTTGTAACTTAAAAATGAATTATACCCATTTTGTAAGTTTTATGTTAAAAATATCCAGAAGTACAAAAATGTCCCTGATAAAGCTTGAGTAGCGCTGCCACACCTTGGTTTTCGCATAATAATAACAACATAATGCCAAACCACTTACCTTGCGACGAGACTTGTGCTAAAAAGGAGGGATATAGCTGACAAATGTGGGAGAAAAAATAGGAAAGATGGGAGAAAAAGAGAAAAATAGGTGTGTCAGTCGTCAATGCCTATTTTCAACAATTGAATTAAAGTAGGGTTGACTATGATTTTAACACTAAAATATATAAGTTGCACGGGTTTTAGAGTTGGCGTGAGTGTTGTATTTTTATTTTCGAAAGAGGGAGATAGAGAGCAGCTTCGCGTGAAAGAAAAAGAAAGGAAGAGTGAATCATTGTATTTTTATTTTCGAAAGAGAAAGAACAACTTCGAACAAGCAATGTATTGTTCAATTTAATTTTATGTGGAAATAGGAGTGGACCATTCGTAACTGCCGATGTAATCATCACCTTCTCAATAACCATTGTACTTTACGTTTATATACTTCCAACCGTCCATCTAAACAATAAAATATATATTTATAATCATAAAATCATCAAAATATCAATTTACAAAAACCTGATTGCAAAATTACCTACAGAAAGTAAAACCCGGTCGTGTCACATTACTCAAGTATAGATCACGACTGGATTTTGATATTTCTTTAAGTTTTAGCGGATGGATTTTTGAGCATGTATTCTACATGTTATTATCATTCTAAAACAATAAAATCCCATCGTCAAAGTTCATATAAATATATAAATTCGGACGTTTGAAAGTAAACACATCATGTTTGCATAAATAACGACAAAATTTTTAGAAAAATGCATGTTTTCATGACAGAGTTTTAGCTCGTTAACCTCACAACACATTATTCTTAAAAACTACGGGTTTAGATTTCGCAATACCTCTTTCCTTTGGCCAAACAAGCACTTTCATTGGATTTCTCCTTCTCTTCTTGTCTTCTTCTCTCCTTCTCCTTCTCTCTCTGTCTCTCTCATTTTTTTTCAAGTAAAATATGTTATGAAGTCAAAGTTTATACTCCCTCCGTCCCATTATTGTTGTCCTTTATTCTATTTTGGGATGTCCCACTATTGTTGTCCTATTTTCGTTTCGGGAAATAATAAGGGATGCTAATATAATAATTAAACTAACATAATACATTTAACTACTACTAATTACAATTAAACCCAACCAATCTTAAACTCAATCCCAAACCCAATACCCAATCCCAATCCCAAACCCAAACCCAAACCCAAACCCAATACCCAATACCCAATCCCATTTTTATGTTGACAGCCCAATAAACCCCATACCCACCCATTGTTGTTGCCCTACCCCCTGGAAACTCCATTGAAGTCTCCTCGGTTACTCCATTCTCGAGTACTCAATATCACCCTTCTATCTACCCATTTTCTCGAACATTTCACCCGCCTTCCCCGAAGCGTCGCCCTAAACCCTGACCTCTATCTCCGCTGCCTCCCCCGAAGCGGCGCTGCTATGGTGTTACTGCCTTCTGTTCTCGGCCCCCGCAGCGACGATCTAAACCCTACCCCTTTTCCCCGATCTGAAAAAACTCAGTTTCCCCCCAATCTAAACCCTACCCCTTTCACCGGTGTGATTAAGATCATTCACCTTTCTCATCCTGAAAACTTTTTCTACCCCTATGTGGAATCTGATCCACCGTTTGAACTATCCATTTGTACATCCTTGGGGTCTTCTTACTCGAAGACCCTTGTTATTGATGATACAGAGATTCTGAGCGGTGGATTGCTTGGATCTGGTATGAGGTACTTGGATTTGGGTGAGGAGGCTGAGGTAACCAACGTTGCTTCGGATGTTGGAGGTGGGGAGCTCGGTTCTGGGATGGGGTACTTGAATCTGGATCTGGTGAGATCTTTCATGCCTACTTCGGTTTATGCATGTGTTTTTATGTGATTTTTATGTGTTTTTTATGTGGTAAGAGCACCGTGTTGGAGAAATTGTGAAAGTCTTGAGATGATAAGATTTTTCTCACCTTTAATACGATTTCAAAATGATGAAATATGTACTATTGTCATCTGTAATGCTGATTGTTGTGATCTGTAATCTGTAATTTTTGTGATCTGTAATCTTGAGTTTTTGTGTAATGAAATTCAAATCTTGATATTTTTGTGATCTGAAATTGAGGTTTTGTGTACTGAAATTGAAATGTTGAGGTTTTTGTGATCTGAAATTGAGGTTTTGTGTACTGAAATTGAAATGTTGAGGTTTTTGTGATCTGAAAATGATGTTTTGTGTACTGAAATTGAAATCTTGAGGTTTTAGTGATCTGAAATTGAGGTTTTAGTATACTGAAATCTTTAATTGGGGGTTGTGACCTATAATATGTTGGTTTTTGTGAAGTTCATGACATGTTAACTGATTGGGGTTTTGTGTACTGTAATCTTTTGGTTTTGTGATTGGGGTTTTGTGATGACCTTAATCTGTAATCTTCACTTAGGAATTTGTAATATGTAATATAGATATATAAAGCTGTAATCTGTAATATAGGCTCAAAAACTTGCATTTACACAAAGAATGCAGTCACATTTACTGCATTCTTACCCAAAATGTAAACATTAAAGGCTTGCATTTACACAAAATATGCAGACTAGATATACTGCATGTTTAACAAGATTGCACAACAAAAACTTGCATTTAAACCAAATATGCAGATTAGATAAACTGCATATTTCACTAAAATACAAACATAAAAACATATTGTTCCACTACATCCTCTATACTTAAGGTATTCTTAATACCTTGAACCACTTCAGATCTCCCATTATCCACCAAATGCATCAAGCATTCCCTTACGAAACACAATGGAACTTCTAAAACATTTGGAAGTTGCCCTTGTCTTATAAGACAATCTTTCTTCATGTGAGGTATCTTATAACAGTTCTGGCCCTTCAACTTCATAATTTCCATAAAGCAACCTTGTAAACTAAGAAAAATCTTGTTTAGAGTTATCGGTGAAAGTTCTTCAAAGGAAGACACCACTGCATTCATAAGAGAGTCCACATTGTAGCATGCTTTGTATAGCTCTAAACCACCCCAAGTCATTAACATTCGTGTCCGGTAAGTTGGGAGGTTGATGAACTATCCTTATGTCAAATCCATCAGTTGTTGCTGCATTTCTAAAGTCTATGTCGTTGTCCTTGATATGTGGTTTTGCATTGTCTTGTTGAATGTAAATGGTCTTAATTTCTGTGCTTGGCCATTTAAGCTTAATGGCTGGAATAATCTGCAATTTTGAGTTCTATTAATTGCAATCCAGTGTTCTATTAACTGAAATAACCATAAATAAGTCATGTGCATTACCTTGTTGATCAAGCAGTCCTGATCACATATTTTGTGATTGAGTGAATGGGCTTTGTCTCAAGAGTGCATGCTGCCCTGTTTTTTGACTTTCTTTTGGCCGGAATCTGTTATGTGAAAGGAAAAATCCCTATTTTGCCATCGAAAATTACGTTTCCCATATCATCAAAGAGTGGTCGGCTGACTGCACACATGAACATTACCTTCTGAATGAACTTCTTATTCTTACATGTTCTATGCGGCTCCAACTCTCCCGGGGTAAGATATAATCTGTGTGTTGACCTTGTGATATAAAACAACTTTTCGTCGATGTGAACTATGTTGTGCATGCTTTTGAACCTCAAAACATTCATGATACGATCAAGCTCTAGTGCTTCTAGGGTAAATGAGAGTCTAAGCAACTTATTGGGGGTTGTGAGATCGGGTTTAATGGCTGAAGTGTGAGCTTTAATCAAGCCACTATTCACCCATCTCCAAACAGTGCTTTTACTACACGAAATCCCTTTTGCAAGCTTTCTAATTGTCGATCTTTTAAAATAATCCAAATCTTGAACAACTTGTAAATTTAAGATGACTTTCTTCCTTCTTTGTGCTTTTGGCTTGTTGCTTTGTAGAAATATTATCTCACCTTGATTTCGTTGTTTCTTTGCAGCCGCCCAAAGTCGATGTACATTTCTTGAGCTCGTGTTGAAGATCGTTGCAGCCTCTTTCATTTTGCCTCGAATTGGTTTTCCGTTCTTTGAATGCTCGAGCAGAAACTGCACTACGGAGTTCCTCTCCGTTGTTGTTAAATCTTTAATCACAATTTTGTAATATGATTTTTTTAAAAGTTGAAACTGTATTGTTAGAGCAGAATGTAAAAATGATGAATGATGGTGTATTGAGTTAATTTATAGATATGTTTAGTGTAGTTTTAGAGGGAATTATTAATTCCCAAATTTTTTTGTAAAACTTTGATAGCTTTGCCGCTTAATCTAATTTCTATAATTGTGTTGATGCAATTCTTTAACTTTCCTGTTTTAATAATTTAAAGCAGCTTAATTTAATTTCTATAATTATGTTGATGCAATTCTTTATCTTTCCTGTTTTAATAATTTTAATTAATATGTAATTAGATCTTAAATTTAATAGGTTTTAAATTATTAAAATCATTTAAATTTAAATGTTATTCGAATTTTTAAATTCAAAATTTTAATTTTAGTTAACAGGTTATGAATTCAGATAATTAAATTAAATAATTTAAAATATATTCAGATAATTAAAATTAAATAATTTTGTTAATAAAATGAATTTACATTAAAAATAAATAAATAAATCAAAAATGAAGTATAACAAATGGTTAAGGTTAGAAATACATCATTAAAACACTAAACAAAACCTTCTTATTCTACGTGCAAAAAAGAAAGAGGACAACAATTTTGGGATGGAGGGAGTATATAATAATTATGTGAGGTGTGAGTGCAAATATGATGTCTCGATTGTAAATATTATTGTATTGAAAATTAATGTTTCGATTATCGTTTTAATTATCAATTTTCCTTTTCAAATAAATTTTTTCAATGTAATATATTATTTTTAAAATATTTTCTCAATAAGATGTAATATTATTGTATTTTACCTATATTAATTTCAATTGTCATATTAAGTCTAAACAAATAAGAAAATTTCTTAATTATCGTCTCGATTATCATTTTTTTATTTCAAAAAAATTATTAAATTAATATAATATTTTTAACATAATTTCTCAATTAAATGTAATGTAATTGTATTTTAACTATATTAATTTCAAATAAAATAAAAAATATATAATTAATACTAAAATCCAAAAAATACATAATAATTATCAATCATTAGCATTATTTCACAAAAAACAAGACAAGTTTATCTTTGACTAAGGGTAGTTTATACTAAAATTGATCGTTTTTCAAATGCTTTTTTTACTATAATGGGCATTTTTCATTTTTATATTAGGTAAGTGAATACTTATCATAGATGACCCTAAAATATATTATATTTTATAAATATTTCAAAATTAAATTAAATTATATTGATATTGAAATATTATTGTTTTATATAAATATTTTTAAAAGAAAAAATAAAAAATATTTAAAACAAAAAAATAAAAAAATTAGTACATTAACCGGTTCTACCAATTAATTGGTACCGAACCGATCGATATCCGGTTAACGATAAAATAACCAATTCCGGTACCGGTTTCTAAAATTACAATTTTTTTGGTTCTGGTTAACTGGTACTGTACCGAATGACACCCCTACCTACTCGGTCGCCCACCTCGCACTGCCCCAAAACCGTCTCTGAAAATGACTAAGAAACTTTTTTCTGGGAAGGCGGCTAGTTGTGAGTAGACGTCCTTTTGCCCGGGAAAATGGCTCAAAGGTCGGACTCCTCTTTCAGATTCTTTCCGTTATCAATCTATGCAGCTCCATTTTGAGCTCAGCTGGCGGATTTTCGGGATCTGCTACTTCAGACGGACCTGCTTCACTTGCGCTTGACTTACTAGTCACTTCGGGGGAGTCGTGGTTGTTTGTATCGCTTCCCCACGAGAACAAATTCAGGATGAAACTGATATCACCCCGCCCTGGCCAACCGGGGAGCGGTGCAGATCCTCCGGATAGTCCACCAGAACCAGATGGAAGGAATGGATTTACCGACGGGTCCATGAAGGTATACCCCATCTGGAGAAGTTTACATAGTAGCAGCACTGAAACCCATCTGGCCGCCATAGAAAAAAGGATTCTCTCCCTCTGTGGGAGAGACGTAAATACGTTTCCGCTGCTTGCTCCTAGAAGGATAGTGAGTTGCATGCCGAAGACTTGCTAGAGTTAATACAATTAGATGTATGTGGACCGTTTCCAACTCAAGCAAAAGGTGAATATTCGTACTTTATTACTTTTACTGATGATTTTTCTTGGTATATGAATATGTGATGAAAAACAAATCTGAGGCTTTGAAAATTTTATGGAGTTTAAGTTAGAAGTCGAAAAACTACTTGGGAAAAGTATCAAACGTATTCGATCAGATTGATGATCGATCGAGGGGAATACTTGAGCCATGAGTTTCTTGATTACTTGAATTCACATTGAATTTAGTCATATTGGAATCCTCCTGGAACACCATAGATGAACGGAGTGTCCGAGAGGAGAAATCAAACCTTATTGGATATGGTTAGATCCAAATGAGTTTCACAAGTCTTCCTTTATTCCTTTGGGGTCATGCCTTAATTACAACAACTTATATTCTGAATAGAGTTCCTTCTAAGTGAGTTGAAAACACATCGTATGAATTATGGTGTGGCAAGAAGTCAAGTCTTAATCATACACGAACCTGGGGTTGTCCTGTGTATGTCAAGAAAATGATGATCTACAAGTTGGAATCCAAAAGTGAGAAATGTTATTTTGTGGGATATCATAAGGAAACTAAAGAATACAAAATTTACTCACTTGGAGAAGCCAAGTCTTAATCATACACGTTTCTTGAAGATTCTTACATCTCTAAGGAATAAGGTCACAATGAGGTAGATCTTGAAGAAATTCAAGAACCACAAAACAACATACATGACGAAGGACTGTCCAATGGAGTGGACACAAATTCATTGGGAGTATTTGACGATCTATAAGGAGGGGAAATGACTCTTGGAGGGTCATCTCAAGACAATGATATACGTCAAATGAGTTCGACGCGTGTAAAGGTGGAGATCAGTTCTCATGCATCTCCACCTCAAGAAAATCATGATGAAATTTTATGAGAATATCCTCAACATGGAGGAACTTATTCACGTTCAAAATACGCAACCTGGACCTATGCAAAACCAACTCAATAGGTCTCAGAGGAATCGTTGTGCACCCGAAAGACTAAAATCTAATGGTTGAGAACCAAGATGATGAAGTCGAGTTGGATGACGATGAACCTAAGACCTATACCGTAGCTAAGTCGGGCACCGACTTGGTGATGTGGCATGAAGCCTTAAAATCTAAAATGGATTCGATGTACTTTAATCATGTCTGGGACCTTGATAAATTATCGGATGAAGTTCGCCCCATCAACTGCAAATAGATCTTTAAGAAGAAATGAGATGCAGACGGTGAATAACAAACCTACAAGGCTATGTTGGTGGCAAAAATGTTATAGTCACCGCGAGAGCATTGGCTATGGTGAAACCTTTTCGCTAGTTGTGAAGATCAAGTCCATTAGGATTTTACTTCTGATAGTCGCGTATTACGATTATGACATTTGACAAATGGATGCAAAAACCGATTTTCTCAATGGAGAATTAGAAGGAGATGTCTATATGACACAACTTGAATGTTTTATATCTGATGAAAGGCCGAATGCAATATGCAAGCTAAATAAGTCCATTTATGGACTTAAGCAAGCATCGAGGAGTTGAAACATTTACTTTGACAACACAATCAAAGCGTTTGATTTGTCAGAAGCAAAGAGGATCAGTGCGAAAACGCCAAAATGGATGCGTTGTTTTCTTTGTGATATATGTTGATGATATTTTGATCATGGGAAGCGAACGATCCATGATGCAATCCCTGAAAAACTGATTTTCTATATCATTCATGATGAAAGATTTATGTGATGCTTCCTATATCATTGGGATAAAGATCTATCATGATAGACTCAATAGATTATTAGGATTATCACAGTCCACTTATATAGACATATTGTTTAGGCGTTTATCAATGAAGGATTTCAAGAAAGGATTTTTGCCGATGAGACATGACATCATCTTGTTTAAGTATGATTGACCTTCTAACGATGAGGAGAAAACTCGCATGAAAAGAATCTCATATGCTCCGGTTATATGATCAATCATGTATGCCATGATAAGTACTAAACCGGATATAGCCTATACGCTAAACATGACATGCAAATATCTACAAATATCGGGTAATTTGTATCCGCATATAAAGTGTCATTCCCATAATAAGTGTAATCCAACTTCATTAAGAGTCACTCTTTTAGTTATTCACCATAATAAATTATTGACTTGTGTTTATAAACGACAATGTCTTCCTCTTTCATGTAAACCTATGTGTTGAATATGCTTTTAAAGTTTATTTATTAACTTTTTTAAATTTTAGTAAGTTAATTAATGTTAAAATAATTTCATTTTAAATTTAGTATAATTATCGATTAAAAAATATTAACGAACTTGATGATGCCGAGTCATGCTTTACTAAACAAACACATCCACCATTCTGATAAAATAATATTGTAAAAATAATTTATAGTGAACATGGATGATAAAATTACGCACGAACCCGCTATCTATGAGTATCCAATTCAAATGGAGTGTGTACGAGTATACAATTTTAGGGTTAGAGCGGGTATGAGTTTTAAAGCTTATATTCGTCTCGGATTCGGGTCGGGTACATGTGTATAGGTATCCGCCCCGAACCCGCCCTAAAAATATTATTAATTTATATTTTTTTATAATCATACTTAAAAGTTTAGCTAATGTAGGATAAATTTTGTATTAGTTACATTTAAAAATTATGATTTATTATGTGGTGAACTTTAGCTTAATATTATATATTTTAAGGTTTATAGAAGTTTTATGTTTGATATAAAAGTTTTTAATATGCTTGTGTATATGAGAATTTTATTGCTTCACGGGTACCCGACGAGGACTCTTCCCCTGCCGGGTAATGCCCGCCCCGACTCCGTCCCGATTTAAATGGGTAACGGGGGCGGGTATGGTAGAGTTGTCAAAATGAGCTCAGCCAGACCCACCTGCCCAAGGTACCTGAGGTTAGGGTCAAGTTGATCTTTGAAAATCGAAGCCCAAAAAAAATCGGGCCTAAAAAACCCGTCCAAAAAATCTCACGGGCCTACGGGATTTTGGGCTTAAAAAGCCCGCCCATTATAAATATTATTTATATTAATTTTTAATTAAAATATTATGAATTATAACCTTAAGTCATTAAAATTAAGATAATTTATTTACAATCTTTTTGTTTAGAGGTAAAAATAATTATTTAATAAAAATTAAATAAATAAGTAAATAAATTATTATATTAAATTTTAAAATATATTATAATAATCGGGCGAGTAAAACCCGCTTGTCCAGAAGCTCGTATAAGGTCGGGTTGAGCCTCAAAATTTTAGGTTCGAGGCGAATCTCAACTTTTCAAAAAGCGCGACGAGGATGAAATCATAAAATGGGTATGAAGACGGGAAAACAAAACCCGTCCCGAACCCATCGAGAACGTGCCCCGTTGCCATCCTAGTAGTGAAGGGATTAATTACACTTCCGGGTCGGTTCGTAACGGTTAGGTACGGTTATGAACCCGAACGGTGTTTTCCTATCTTCAATTGATTTGATTCACAGGCAGCACAGCACAGACGTGTATTGTACGCACCTACCCACCCACCCATCCATTCACACTCCCATACTCGTCTTCTTCTAATTCGGATATTTTGGTGTATTGTCTTTGAATCTTTGAACTGTATTGTCTCGTCGTTGAAGGTATCGTATACCGGATTGGATGACAAATATTGAAATAATAAGTTTCTTCGTTTCGTGATATACCTATGGTGACAAATTTTCCTTTATTGAAGCTGTGTGCTGAGTGACAAGCCGATTTTAGGGTTGTGAATTGAAAATCTGATTCTTTGAGAATGATTTCCGTCGAGAGATCATTTGAAGCGTGGGAGGAGGTGCAACGGCACGGCCAGGACTTAGCCGATAAGCTTGCGCAGGGCTTCACAGGTTTGATTCAGTCTCACATAACTCCTCCCTCGTTCACGTGGCCGAATCCCCCCACGGCGAAGCTGTTCGAAGTTGGGTTTCCGATGCAGAGTTTCATCAAGAATGACTTTGCTCTGTCCGTGGATAGTTCCACAATTAATGGCGTCGCTGCTATTTTTGATATCGGGAACAGGATAGGACAGGCGGGGGCTGATATGGGGGCGAGTTTTTATGGTGTGGTTCAGCAATTCTTTAGGCGGTTGCCGCTGCCGTTACGGCATGAAGAGAGTGCTGGGGTGTCGTTGGGAGTAGATGGTCATGGGCAGAGGGCGAATATGGGTATTACCCTGCAGGAGGATTTGGGGTCTCTGGCGGAACGATTTAAAGATTATGGGATTCCTGAAAATGGTGCTGCAGTGGTGGAGGGTTCAACTGAGGATGAGACTTTGGCTGTTACTGCGAAGGCATCAAAAAAATTGGGCAGAGCACAGGTAAGGAGTTAACTTCATGAACCTTGGTTTATGATTGAAATTGTGCGGGTTCAGTGCCTGTGTACGAGCCAGATTTGGTATGAGCTTCTAAAAAATGATGTACTTTAATACCTTTACCGTTTGTCAGTAGATAAAAAAGAAAATAATATGAAGTGATGCTATATAATTTGCAGTTTGCAATTTCAATATAGCCTTGAGAAATTGATGAGTAGAATTGAACCCTATTAGTATAGACCAATAACACCATCGACCTTCTGGTTTGAGATTTATGGAGAAGTGTTGATGAAAGTAGTACATCTCCTCAAGTTGCCATTTAGTTTAAACACTGGGCTGGATTCCATCAACATCTCCTCATTGTCCATGTGGGATATGCTCATGTGATCTCGTTATCATCTAGTGTTTAAAATATTGTTAGAGAATATGTTATGCCACTATAACATGAAGAACAAGGAAAATTGATTTTTTCATATTTCTTACTTTTCTGTTCTAGTGCATTTTAACTGTTGAATTTTGTAATATCATATTCTGTTTCATCATGCGAAATAGGTTTCATCTAGTGAAGTGTACTAGAGAAGAGTCAAATTTCATTTATCAAATGAACTTAGGTCGCCTGTATATGAATTTGGTTTTTTATATGTACTTTCCCAGTTATCACATAGAACCCTTTTTTATATAAAAAATTGGTAACATCATTTAAATTTTAAATTATATTGTTACAGGCTACAATCTAAGACCACGCATTTTGGATAGTGAGTTGCTGCAGATGCTAGAGTAGGCTTCACTAATATAAATATTGTGAATAATGTCCTTATCAAGGGCGTATTGTTTCTAGTTTTAAGCTGAACCACTTATATAGTGTAGCTACACTTCACAATTTGAAATTTGAAAATCCGGAATGCTTCTTTCTTTCCCTCTGTTAGTGTGTAAATTCACTTGTGTTTGTATATGTTATCATATTCCTAAACAGCATTCGATGAACACAGGGTACTTTCAACATCACATCTACTTATGACAGTAGGAATAGAAATATAGAGAACTCTCTGGTTGCCAGAGGAGATTTATGGCGAGTAGAGGCATCACAAGGAAGTTCAACATCAGGAAATGGTCATTCTTCTCTTTTCCTCGTCCAGCTTGGGCCAGTACTTTTTGTCCGGGATTCTACACTTCTTGTACCCGTTCATTTGTCAAAGCAGCATTTGCTGTGGTATGGTTATGATAGGAAGGTGAGACAGACTCTTCAATTTGTTGTATCTTTCTGGTTTGCAATCTCTGCACTTAAGGATGATAATGCTTGTTTATGAGGATAATCGGTAATACTGCATTATCTGTCCTGCTAAGTCTGTCCAGTGACCTACAGGCTACAGTAAAACCAAGTTAATTTTTTTTTTCTTCTCAATAGTACTCTGTTAATTTTTAGCTGGTTTATTCTCTCCATTCCTTTGCTTCTCATTATGGCGTGACAATTATGTCCATGGGAAGATTCTATTTTGATGTGCATGTACTGATATATAGCAAGATTTGTTTCTCCATAAATGAAAGAAATAAATAATTTAGTAATTTGTGCTCTCTAGTTAGAAAACTGAAAAAAGTGATTTATATATACTTATGTAACAAATTTACAAGATCCTCCGCTTCAGGTTTGTTTTACAATTTGCTAGAATCTTGAATATTTCAGCTGTTGGATGAGTTTTGCATATTTACAAGGGAATATAATAATAAGGTATCAAGTACTTAGCTTGTATAAAGTCAGGCTCTCACCAATACTCTTGTGGATACTGAAGAAAGTGAAAGGAAATAGAAGGGAATTCAGTTCACATTCATAGTGACTGGCTGGATGTATCGTTCATAAAGTAACTTTATGCTATGTACCCCGGGAATATGGGGATATTAGCAACATATGATGTGTGGGAACTACCTGAAGAAAATGAACAAGGCTGAATTGACTCGATACTTTTGTTATTTTCATTTGATAGTTAACTCAAAACGTTTAAAACTTTATTCATCCAATTGGTTGATTACTTTCATGCTGGTTATGTGAATCCTGTCTATGAGGGTTGTCATTTTATGTGTTTTCTGTTTTAAAACTTATTCAGTTTGGTGGTTTATGCTGCACAGAATGGCATGCATTCACTTTGTCCAGCTGTTTGGTCCAAGCATAGGAAGTGGCTTTTGATGTCAATGATCTGCCTCAACCCTTTCACTTGTGTAAGTATGGACATGCCATTTGTGTTCCTCATGTTATTCCAATGTGGAAATTTTCCATGGAAGGGAGGAAGGATGCTTTAATAAAATTACTCTCTAAATATGTATGTATGCACGAGGGTATATTCTAATTACTAATTATATGGATGTACGAGAAACTTATGGCAAGTTCTTTATTCTTCTGAAGTTCTGATCAAACTTTCACGTCTAACTTTGCTGTAAAGATTTGTTACCTGGAAATGGGATGGATATACATGTTTCGACTCCAAAGCTCTTTCTCTCTCCTCAATTCTAATTTTCTAACGTAGTGAGCTTCTAACTTTCTTGTTTCTTCTGTGCAGTCTTTCATGGATGTGCAGTTTCCAAATGGCCAGGTGACTTATGTATCTGGTGAAGGTTTTTCAACCAGTGCATTTCTGCCCATGTGTGGCGGTCTACTTCAAGCACAGGGCCAGTATCCAGGAGATATGAAATTTAGTTTCTCTTGCAAGGTGCTACTGCAATTAACTGTCTTAACTTTTTTAACCTGAACATTACTCCAAAATGTCATTTATGTTGCTACTGCCTCCTGTCTTTCTTTGGACACTGATTTTGATATTCAACTTATTCAGAACAAGTGGGGAACGCGCATAACACCTACATGGCAATGGCCTGACAAATCATTTGCCTTGGGACTAGAGCAGGCATTGGCCTGGAAGAGATCTGGTCTCATGGTGAGGCCAACTGTCCAATTAAGGTAATTATGTCAGGCAGATAGTTCTTCTGCCATGTGCTTCTTTATCAATAATCTTTTTCTGTATTTATAAATATTCAGCCATGCTTATTGTTCTTCATTGGACCAGCAGGTATCATTTTGTTAGTCTATGTTGCAGAACTCACTCTGTTACCTTGTTTTGGTCCATGGACCTTTTTATCGTGCTTCTGATTTTCATTTACAGTGGTTGTTGAACTTCATGCTTAGAGTTCCTTATGCATTTCTTTTCTTTCAGTTTTTGCCCAACATTCGGTGGAAGCTGTCCTGGGGTGCAGATGGAAGTTACCCATTCTGTGAAGGATGAATTGAATCTTAGCTGCGGTTGTGTCCTTGTAAATCGTCCTTCTGCTTTTGCATCAGCATCTGTAAGTCACTAAGTGGTTAAAATGTCGTAGTAGTGGCTGATGACCAGAATGATAAAACAAATCTTAATCACGGCTGATTATCCTAATGGAGTAGACCCTGCCTTTCTTGTCTGCTAAAATAAATCTTATTTTGATCTCATCCTTGAACTTGATGTAGGTTGGGAGGTCCAAGTGGAATGGAAATGTTGGGAGTGCAGGGGTGGTTGTGAAAGTTGAAACTCCTCTAGACCATTTTGGCAGCCCTTCTTTCTCCGTTCAGTTAAACAGCGGAGTTGAGTTTTAACTTCGCCGGCTTCCTTTTGTCTCTTGTGTTTGAACTGCCTGCAGCAGTTAACTGTATATACGGTGTTCGTGGCAACCTATGCCACATACTGTTGTGAGCTCTTCAGTCGCGCTTGAAGCACAGTCGTTGTCGTCTCTTGTAAGTCGCAAATGCCAACTGTTGTGAGCCGATCATGGGTTGATTGGTCCATAACCTTGATCAACGTCTGTTTTGTGTATATACATGTCAGAAAATATGTCTTGCCACAAGAACATGACGAACAAGGAAATTTGATCCTTTTTTTTTTTGTTTTTTTCTATTCTGGTGCATTTTACAGTTTACCAATTTTGTAATATCGTATTCTGTTTCATCATATGAAATAGCTTTCATCTAGTGAAGTGTGCTAAAGAAGAGATGAGAAGAGAAGAGTCAAATTTCATTTATTAAATGGACTAAGGTTGCCTGTAAATAAAATTAGTTTTTGATATGCACTTTTCCTGTTATTATATAAAACTCTTTTTTTATTTGTTGCAGCATTGGTAATTAGAGTCCCATAGAATTTTTAGCATCAAGATTTGGTGTTTCGACATGTATAAATGACACGTGTTTTCCGCTGTTTTCTTTTAAAATAATGCAATCTTCTCTTTGAATGGTAAATCTATTCTTACAAAATGGGATAAAAATATAATTATCCTTTAAATTTTTTTTTTTTTATCTTTCCTTTCTATCTAAATTATAAATTCATCATTTTTTCTTCTTCATCCCACTCCAAGAAGGGATAATATTATCACTTTAAATTTTAATTAATAATATTATTTCTTCTTAAAGTGGGATGAAGAAAAAAAATGATAAATTTATAATTTAAATAGGAAGGAAGAATAAAAAAGAAAAAAATTTAAAAAATAATTATACTCTTATTCCACATTTTAGAAAGATAAATTTTATCTCTCAAATAGAACACAACAAAAAATTATTCGATTTCTGATTAGGGGGTAACATTTTTTTTTTACTTTTATTTTGTTGGATGGATTTATATTTATAGACACAATGGACTACTTCAAAATTTTATCTCTCAAATAGAACATAACAAATCCGTCGTCAGCTGGCGATGGACTAGCGACGGATCGTCGCGAAATACTTGACGACGGACTGACGACTGTTTTTTTGGCGGGAGAGTTGGCGCCATAGTTAACGACGGACTTGACGACGGATACGTCCGTCGTTAGGACATTCCGTCGTCAGTCCGTCGTTACGCCCTAATATATCGGGTCTTCTTCCCAGTTGCGATTCAGAAGCTTAAAACACTTCCACCGGCGTCTTCCACCCTCCAACGACGATTTCTCTTCCCCACCGGCGTCCATGTATGTTTTCTAGCCTATTTTGTTCACCATCTCTCCCTCTATTCAATTTCTAAGTTTCTTTTCCTTTTTTTCCACCCAAGTTCTTCCCAATCTGCCCGTCGCCCGTCACTCGTTGCCGCCGCCCGGAGCTATCTTCGGAGCATTCCAGGCGTCTCCAGCCACCGAGCACAGGCTGCCGCCGCCGTCCGCCTCTCCCCGCCACCGTTGCAGCTGCTCCGACGAAGGTTTGTCGATTTTTTTTTAATTTTTCTAATTTTGTGATAATTAGTTTAAATAGTTTGAATTATTGATAATTTATGTTAATTAGTGTTAATTATTGTTAATTAGATTAATTAGTGTTAATTTGTATTAATTAGTTTAATTGATAATATTTTAAATTAGCTAATTTAATTGTTAATTATTTAATTAGTTAAATTAGATTGTTAATTCGTATGTATAATTTTATTTAATTAGTTTAATTTTTTTAATTAGTTTAGGTTTTAATTAGATGAATTAATTTGTTTAGGGTTTAATTACCTAATTTAATTGTTAATTCTTTAATTAATTAGTTTATATTGTTAATTAATACTATAACTTTAATTAATTTAATTTAATTTTTAATGAAGATTTTATGTTTAATTAATTTAGTTAGTTTAATTAAATTATTTAATTTAGTTAATTAGTTTAGATAAAAAAACAAAAATTAATTTATTTAATTAGGATTAAATATAATTAGTTAGTGTCATTTATAGTTAATTTGATAATTAGGCTTAATTAGTTTAATTAAATTGTTAATTAGTATTTGTTTACTTAATTTATTTACTTTAATTAAACGAGTAGAAATTTAGTTAATTAGTTTAGAACCCGCCTTTTGGCTTTCGCCGCATTCCGAACTGTTCCCTCTGCGTGCCGCCTCCCGAGTGCTCCCTCAGTCTTTCGGAGCCGCCTTTTGCAGCTCCGGTGTCGCCTCCTTCAGTGAAAGGTAATTGTTTAATTTAATTAGTTAATTAGATTATTAATTTACTTAATATATTAAATTACTAATTGTTTAAGATTATTTATCTGAATTTATATTAATAATTATTTAGGTCATTTTTTTAAGATTATTAATTATCTTAATTTTAATTAATAATTATTGCATATAATAATTAACAATTTAGACTAATTGTTCAATTAGTCTAAACAAATCGAATATTGAAATAATTTAGTATAATGATTTGCTTATATATATATATATTATGATATTAATTGAGATAGACGTAATTAATTTCTTAAGGATCTTCTCCCTTTGGGATAAATTTTAATTACGTCTTAAAGATTTTCTCCCAATAATATAGCTATTATACAAACTCGTTATATGTCGTCATGTTAATATTGGGATGTATTGATTAGATGCATGTGTTGTGATGTTTTGATGATGATATGTATGTTCTGATGTTTTGATGATGAGATGTATGTTGTGATGTTTTGATGATTATGTTTGGACGTATTAATAACGGCAAATCAATGACTTACAAAACCTTAAATTTATAATGTGCATTACCTAGAAGAGAACTCATTGGTGTAATTTCCCAAAATCAAACAGTCTAAGCATGAACGTATTAATAACGACAAATCAATGACTTACAAAACCTTAAATTTATAATGTGCAATCAACTGCAAATCAACTACAAATCTACTTATAATTCTCGCCCTCTAACCATAATTCTCGACCTCTAACCATAATTCTCATAATTGTAGACATATAACTATAATTCCCACAATTGATTCCCTCTATTCTTATCCTCTATTCAACTGCAAATAAACTTATAATTTCCGCCCTCTATTCAATTTCAAATAATTCAACTCCTCTATTCAACTCCCATAAAACACTTTCCTAAGTTAGTCTAATTAATAATTATAAATGCAACGCATTCATTGTATGTTTAATATAAAACTTCAACTTATACGTTTCTTGTTATAATTAATGCAACTTATTTATTAATTTTCCACATAATAGATGTCTTCCTGTTGAAGATCCTCACCTCGAGATGATGTGTCTACTCCTCGAGGAAGGGGTGCACGACGTTCTCCTCTTTCTATCGGCCGGGGTAGTTCCCCGGGCTCATCATCCTGATATGACTCCGGGACAAGGGGTCTGAGCCACCACATTGGTGGCATACATTTAGGTGGTCCGTCGTCTGGCTCCGATACAGATCATCATGGGGAGCAGAGACCCACAGGGGACTTTGTTCTCGCACTGAGTGAACTGGGGTACGTAAATACAATTACATATTCAATTTTAAAAAATATTTAATAAGTAATTTAGAAGACTAATATAAATCAAATTAAAATAATCTATGTAGGGGATTTTACCCGCACGGCGCCCCGACTGATTACATTTGGGAACTATTTAAGATAGTTCCCAATCCAACTGGATACAGTTGGAAGCTGACGCCTGAGGACGTGAGGCAGAGATACTGAGAGGAGTTTAAGGTTCGAAAAATTTCAACTTTCAAATTCTTACTAAATTATGACTTATAACTATATATTGAAGTTAACTACAATTTCTAACATACATTTTGGATGTTAGAAAAAATTTACTTGGGCACCGTCTCTCGATGCCAAGATTCGAGAGTTGTGGTACGATAAGTGCCAGGAGAGGTACAAGGATTATATCTGCGGGATCAAGAGGAATGATCCACCACCCAGAGGGGAGTACAGCCGATAGACTGCATGTTCCACTCATTCCTCGATGAGCATCGGTACCCAGACGGGACGTACACCGATGCGAAATCGGAGGCGATAGCAGTAAGTCTTAATTTTGAAGTAATATATATATATATATATATATAGTGTATAATTGCAACATTTATAATATGTTATTAACAAATGTTCATTTCTTGTTCTGAGGTGTTTGCCCGTGCTGACACGGAACGGGCCCGACTGCCTGAGGGTGACCACGATGGGGTGGACACCAACGAGATATACTTGGAGATTTTTGGCGCCCCAGACAAGAAGAAGAGGTTGTTTGGTATGTGAGGCGCATGGAAAGTGTTGAGAGCCTCCAGGTTCAGTGGCTCATCATCTGCCTCACGAGCCAACAGGAACGAGGTTGAGGAGCTGCGGTACCGACTCGAGGAGCAGGAGCGTGAGCGACAGGAGTACATTGCCGAGCAGCGGAGATTGGCTGACCAGGTGGCGCTCGTGCAGATTCAGTACGCTTAGATGATGCAGTGGATGGAGTCTCAGTCCCAGGGAGGAGCAGGTGGTCCCTCATTTCCCCCGTTTCTCCCCACGTTTCCCCCTCCTGATTATGATTCCTAGACTATTTGTACGGTTGCTACACACATTGATACTATTGTTTTGTATTTAAACATTTATAACATCTTTGGTTAATTATATTAAATTTTAAATTTCTATCAATTTCGTAAATTTTAAATTATCGTTCGATGTTTTATTTTATTTGTATTGTTTGTTGTGACAGGTTATAGGTTACCGGTATTACAAAAAACAAAAAATAAAAAAAATATTTAAACCTAACGACGGACAGGAATCCGTAGTTAGGTCAACGGTCAACGGCTAATGACGGAATTGCAGTCCGTCGTTAGCTAACGACGGACTGCAATTCTGTCGTTAGCTCTCCGGCGCCGTCGACAGTCACCAGAGGCAAGCTAACGACGGAATCCTGTCCTTCGTTAGCTAACAACGAAATTATCCGCCGTCAGTCCGTCGTTAGCTAACGACGGACTTTTTCTTTCCGTCGTTCGTGAGCCTAACGACGATCGAAATACAGACGGAAATTTCTGTCGCCAGTCCGTCGTTAAGTCTGACGGACGACGGATTCCTCGACTGGACGATGGAATATTCCGTCGTCAGTAGGCATTTTTTTTGTTGTGCGACACCCAATACGGCGCAACGTGCTCCACCAACAAATTTTCCAACCATGGCTTCTGCTTTTCCTTTACAGGTTAGTTTTAAATTTAATTTTTAATTATATATATATATAATATTGTATTGTAATTAGAGTTTATATAATTTATGAATTATTTAAGATTTTTTTGAATTGCTTCTTGAAATGGTTGATATAGTTTCAATTAGGGTTTATATATTGAATTGATTTTTTTTGCTCGGATATGCGTTGAGTTGTACGCCGGTAGCCTTGCGCGGCGGCCTCGCATCAAGGTCACGCTGGGTGCTTCCGCCTGGCTGTTGCGCAGGTCACTTCCGCTGGCCTCGTGCTTGGCCCTTCCGCTAGGTGCTTGCGGGGGTGTGCCTCGTATACGAATCCCCTTTCCCACCCTTTCCTTGCTAATTTCCCTTAGCAAGTTGTATTCATGTCTCTTTCACCTACTAATTTGGACATATTGTAGTATTATAAAATCAATCTAATTTGTATGTAGTCATACGGGATATTATGTCTAATCTTCGCGAGATTCGTATATATGCTATTTTTCTTGGTTGTTAATACAAATTATGATGTTATATTAAACTAGGCAGTACACTTATTTTTACTCGAAAATGATAGTTTTATTTACTTCATTGGTGAATATACTAAGGCCTTGTTTGGTAGGCAAGATATGATAGGATTAGATTAAATTATCTTATCAAATCATGTGTTTGGTAGCAAATGTGAATAATACGTCGGCCCGCTATGAAACACTAGGCCCGTGCCAAAATCACCATTTCCCCTATATTTTAATCATAAGGAAGGGGTGGCATTAAAATAATCGTTATACATCATACAAATTTAATCTTATCATGCTATATCTTATCTTGGCTACCAAACATGCCCTAATTATATATATTAATCTAGATTAGAAATAGTAGTGCAGGATCACATGGTGCATTGTAAATTATTTTATTGTTATTTAATTATTATTATACAAATTGTGAATTATGTATGTTATTTATAAATATGTTTTGTTATTGAATGTTATATTGTTATACCAATTGCTTTGTTATTTATTTAATTATTAAAAGTTCTTATTTTTATTTAATTATTGTATGTTATTGTTTTGTTAATTGTAAATATATTACTTGTAATGTTGTTTATTTAATTATTTTTATGTAATTGTTTTTATGTTTAATTGCATGAATATAAATATATAAGTAAGTATTGTTTTTTATGTTTATTGTAGGTTTTCATTCTGTATAGAAGACCTAACACATTAAATAAGACTATATCAGTGAACACATATTATAAAATTAGTACTTAAAGAAGATTAAGAGTACACTTTTAGCAATCGGTGGTGAGGAACTAGTTCAAAAATTTATAGGTGGTCCTTTTGGACATTTGATTTCATGGAATCCGGGTCTAATGTCAGGATAAACGCTACATGGTATTATATCCCGAGAAATTAGTGAACCAAATGGGTTAAGGTGTGATGCACTACTTAGACGATTTTCAGATACATAACATCTCATTCCAGATTCTGATGGTGATGGATACATCCGTGTCGCCAATATCTTAATGACTTATATCGTTCTGTTTGGATTGGACACGACGAAGTCTATTCCGTCTTGGATGTGAATTTTAGTTGATGATTTGGAGGCATGAAGTGCTTTTTCATGGGGAGCGTTCACTTATAAAATCCTTACAAATTACATAGCCAAAACACAAGATACCATCTCCTATCATTTCTATGGGTCTGCATGAATTTTGATGATTTGGGGTCTCGAGGTGGTTCCTTCTTTGAGAAACATTATAGGGAGATTATCAAGCACAAAATCTTATCCAAGAAGTTTGAGGTGGACTTTCAAGACAAAACCACTTTATTCAAAAGGTTTTAATAGTCTCGATCAAATTTTCGAGCAAAAGGTAATACTACAATCAATTATTTATTTTTAATAAATTAATGTTTCATATATTATTGAACTTAATATTAATATTTTTGAAATAATTACAGGGTGTGGAAATCCACAATATATATCCCAACGAGACATAACTCACCTTGTCATATTGGAAATCCACAACATATAACACCTCTTGGTGTTATATATGTACCTCCGACCATTCTCATTCTTTTTTCATACTCTTTCACCTTGTAAGTGTATGTAACTCTGAGATACAATCTAACAATCACTTTGTCAAATCGTTTTATCTTACCATTCAAGTGATAATAGCAAAGTCCATAAGATGCATATGGATATACTATGTTGGAAATGCACAACGTCAACATCTTTTTCTTTAAATTGGACATTTACTTCTTGTGTTCGTTACTTACCGTTTTTCATTTATGATGGTTTAATTGTGAATTCAAATACTTATTTCTTCTTCTACTTATACGGTTGGGGCTGGATTATGGGGTAGATGAAAAACCATTCTATTTCTTCTTACTATTGGTCTAGAGTTCCTGTTCCAAATATCTCCGAGCCATTCACCGCATAGTGTGCGTGCGTTGGGTGGTTATTGCGTTAACCTTGGGAAATGGATCGGTGTGTAGGACTAGCACTCCGTGGTCGGCCGAATTTCGCTTTCAGGGCAGTGGCTTCCATACCACGGCGCTTCGTTCTCTCTTTGTTGGATTTTATTTATTTTGCAGGGTGTTCTTCTTTGTAATTCCACATAGGAATTTCATCGAGTAGCTGGTGTGCTATTCAAGTAGTAGCAGTGATTTTCATACTACAATCTGAAAACGAAATTCGATGGCTGGAATTACACCAAGATCATTGGCCTATCTGTCAAAGCTTGAATCACTCGATAGAACAAACTAACACAGGTGGTCAAAAAAGCTCCGTATTTTCTTTGGGGCGCTCGAACTTGACTACGTGCTCTTCAACGAAGTGGCTACGAATTCAGAATCTGCATCTGCCTCCGAGCAAGCATAGAAAGAGGGTTCTGCTGCAATGGCCAAAGAGGACAATTCTGATGTTGAAAAGAAATTCGAGAAAGACAACAAAACCGTCCGAGGTCATCTATTAAATCACATGACAAACTCCCTCTTTGATCTATTTGTCAACAAGAAGTCTGCAAAGCAAATATGAGACCTGCTGGAGAAAAAATACGGTGGAGATGACGCAGGAAAAAAGAAGTATGTTGTTGGTAAATGGCTCCAATTTCAAATGGAGGATGAGAAACCAATCATGGAGCAACTTCATGAATATGATAATCTCACAACCAACGTTATCAACTAAAGAATGAAGATGTGTGAGTTCCTTCAAGCGAACGTGTTGATAGAAAAATTTCCACCTTCCTAGGCATATTACAGAAATCAACTCAAAAACAAGAAGGTAGATCTTACTCTACAAGAATTGATCAGCCATATGCGAACTGAAGAAGCAAATCGTCTCAAGGATACGTCTTCTTACTCATCAGTTCATTCTCTTAATGCTAATCTTGTTGAATCTGCTACAGGAAAAGAAAAAAAAACAATTTCTTCCCAAAGGAGGTCAGATTGTGAAAAAACCAAACTTCAACAAAGCTGATAGAAAAATTATGAAAAGAAAATTCAATTGTTTTGTTTGTGGAACTCCTGGACACAAGGCGTATCAATGCAATCAACGGCAAGGACAATCACCATACAAATCCGCTGCAAAAGAATCAAGCAAACCTTGCTGAAGCCGGAAACGATGAAATTATAGCAGCTGTTATTGCTGAGACAAACTTGGTGGAAAACAAGATGGAGTGGGTGCTAGACACAGTTGCTTCAAGGCACTTTTCTAGCAACAAAGATTTATTCCACAATTTCGAGGATGCTAAAGAAGGGGAATGCGTATACATGGGCAACTCCAGTGTGGCTGGGGTACTTGCTTAAAATTAACTTCTGGAAAAATTTTATGTTTAAAGAATTTTTTGTATGTTCCATCTTTACGTAGAAACTTAGTCTCTAGTGCATTGCTCAACAAAGCTGGTCTAAAAATTGTTTTTGAGTCGGACAAAGTAGTTTTAACTAGGAGCGAGGACTTCGTCGGAAAGGGTTACTTGAATGAGGGTCTTTTTATACTCAATGTGGCTGCTGAAATTATTAATGAGATAGCTTCTAGTTCTGCTTATATCGTTGAATCTTATAACCTTTGGCATGGTAGACAGTGGCGGAGCCACGTTGGGGCTAGGGGGCTGTAGCCCCCCCCAATTTTTTTTTTTTTTAATTTTTAATTTTTAATTTTTTAGTTTAATTTTTTAGTCTAATTAAAACTTCTACCGTCATTAAAAGTAAAAAAGGATATTTTTAATAAATAAAACTTACCCATTATAGTGATACACACACTGGTCTCTCTCTATCCCTCTTTCTTCCTCCCTAAGAACATTAAACAAAAAATCCATTGATATTCTTCTTCGATTTGCTTCGATTCTTAATCGCGATTTGCTCACAAAGGAATTGGAGCACCAATTCTTAATCTCGGAGCTGGTTTCTCTACAATCGGTCTTTTCGATTTGCTTCCGGCCACATTACAAGACTCTGCGTGTTGCTATCGACATACTCACTCGAGGATTTGGTTTGTGGTTCGATTCTGAAGTGGTTGTTTTTCGTTTTATGTTGAGAGGGAACTCAGGAAGAAGGACTAGCGAGGAAGGTGCTTAACAGGACAAACGAGGTTTTGCACTTTTAGCCACAGTTAGAGCTTCAAACTCAAAGCCAAATTCAGCAACATCACTACGCGATTCTTTGCTGAGTTGCCTATGGGCCCAAAAAATTCGGCTCGGCCCCGTTTAACTCAGCCCCCCCTAACACAATTCCTAGCTCCGCCCCTGCGGTAAACTTGGACACTTAAACATAGTTTCTATTAAAAGACTTCGGAACCTTCGATTAATTAAAGCTTTAGACTTGCATAATTCGTCTAAGTGTGAAATCTGCTTAGAAGCAAAATTTGCTAAGAAGCCATTTAAATCTATCGAAAATAGAAATACTGAGTTGCTTGAACTTATACACTGACCTAGCTGACTTCATATTCCAGTCAAATAAAGTAAAGTAAAAATATATTTCTTCTTTTTGAATCGATTTTTGAACAACAAAATCCCTAATGCTAAAAAAAAACTAGATTCTATCTGCTTTTTTTCTTTGTGTCCCAAAAATCTTTTTAGTTTTATCAAATTCGAATATATGTAATATGATAATAATAATAGTATAAAATAATAATGGTGTAATTTGAAAATACAAAAGATTTTTTTGGTGAATTTTCAAATTTTCTTAGAATTTTATCTATTCACAATTTGAAAAAAATAGATAAATAAAAAATAAATAAAGTAACCAACAAAAACGGAAAGAGAGGGATTCGAACCCGCGGTACGAATAATTCGTACAACGGATTAGCAATCCGACGCTTTAGTCCACTCAGCCATCTCTCCCAAGGAGCACTACTAGTATAGGTAGAAAAAGTTATTATGTGAGCTTTATAGATGACTATTCTAGGTACACTAGAATCTATTTGTTAAAGTCCAAAGACGAAGCTGTAGAAATGTTCCTCAAGTACAAAACCAAAGTAGAAAATCAACTAAATAAAAGGATTAAAAGGCTTAGATCCGATAGAGGAGGAGAATATAACACTGCATTTTTTAGAGATTTATGTGAAAAAAATGGAATCATACATGAATTTAGTGCTCCGAATACTCCTCAACAAAACGGTATCGCGGAAAGGAAAAATAGAACTTTAAAAAATATGATGAATGCAATGCTCTTAAGTTTTGGATTACCTGATAATATGTGGGGGGAAGCATTTTTGTCTGCTTGTTATATTTTGAACCGAGTTCCTCATAGAAAGTTAGAGAAGACACCTTATGAACCGTGGAAAAGATTTCCAACTTAAAATACTTAAAGGTGTGGGGGTGTCTAGCTAAGGTGTCATTACCTGATCCAAAAAGGCGTAACGTTGGATCGAAAACATTTGATGCTGTATTTATTGGTTATGCAATGAATTTTGCCGCTTATAGATTTTTATCTATAGATGGAAAAATTATATCTGAATGTCGTGATGCCGAATTATTTGAGAATATTTTCCCTTTAAATAATGTTTTCAAAAATGCCTCAAACTCATCAGTTGATTTACGTGACAAGTTGTCTAGTTCTCTTATTGAGCATAACATGCATGACATTAGGACTCTACCTAGAAGGAGTAAACGACATAGAACTGAAACTAGTTATGACCCTGCCTTTATCAATGCGTTCGTGATTGAGAATCCTGATTTGATTGACGACAGTGTAGTTTCTCTATATTTTGTATCACATGATCCTAAAACTTATAAAGAAGCTATAAGATGTGTTGATGCTATTTTTTGGAAAGAAGCAATTCATAGTGAACTAGACTCCATAACTAATAATCACACGTGGGATTTAGTTGACCTACCTCTAAAGTGCAAAACTATTAAGACTAAATGGATCTTTAGAAGAAAAATGAAAACGGATGGTACAATTGACAAATTTAAGGCTAGATTGGTTGTTGTAGGATTCTCTCAAAAGAAAGATATTGACTATTTTGATACATATTCTCCTGTTGCTAAAATCTCCACTATTAGAGCTTTAATAGCATTGACAACCATCCATAACTTGACTATACATCAAATGGATGTAAAAACAGCTTTTTTAAATGGAGATTTGAATGAAGAGATTTACATCGAACAACCTGAAGGTTGTGTAGTGCTTGGATAAGAGAATAATGTGTGCAAATTGAGAAAATCCTTATATGCCTAAAACAAGCTCATGTACAATGGTATGATAAATTTCATAATTCTATGATTTCTGGTGGGTTTTCTGTGAACACTTCTGACTCGTGTTTATACACTAAAATGTATGGGTTTGATTATGTGATTACATGTTTCTATGTTGATGACATGCTTGTGTTTGGCACAAATCTTAATGTAATAATAGAAACAAAACGTTTTTTGCATTCTAAATTTGATATGAAAGATCTTGGTGAAGCCGATGTAATTATTGGTGTCAAGATAATAAAAAATGAAAATGGTATTTCTTTGAATCAGGCACATTTTGTGGAAAAAAAAATCTTAAAACGTTTTGATTATTATGATTTAACTCCTGCTAGAACTCCTTTGTTAAAGAATGAAAACTCCTTCAATGTATCAAATCACAAGATCAATCAAAGATGAATTAATCTGTGAGACACCAATGAAGAAGAGGGTGTTTATTCATATGAGAAAGTTTACAAACGTACAAATGAGATCAAAGACAGTTACAATCATGTGTGGGCTTCCTATTTATAGCTAGCTGGTCAACTAACCCAGCCAACGACTCTAACAAATTTGTAACCGCTCGTCCACGTGGCATGCTCCCTAGCTAACTCTCCTTTAGCTACTCTCTACTCTATGCATACGTACCCAACATTCCCTCCCCCTTACGAACGACTTGTCCTCAAGTCGTGAAAAGAAATGGATAACGAGACTCCATCGTCGCATAGCTCTCCCATGTGGCTTCTTCCTCTGACAAATGACCCCATTGAATGAGCACCTCCGCCTCAGGACGATTATTCTTCTTGACAATGCGTCGCGCAAGAATTTTAACTGGTTGCAAGAAAACCGTGCCCTCCTCATCAAACACCGGCAAAGTTGCCGCTACCAAATTAGAGTTTTTGACCCCTTTCTTAAGCAAACCCACGTGAAAAACGGGGTGAAACTTAGATTCCGGCGGCAACTGAAGCTCGTACGCCACTTCCCCGATCCGTCTCACCACCTCAAAAGGCCCAGCATACCTTGGGCTCAATTTCCACACCTTGTGTAGACGTAAAGAGCGTTGCTCGTAGGGTTTCAATTTCAAGTACACCCAATCACCTACTTGAAACTCCCGCTTCTTTCTCTTCTTGTCTGCAACTTTCTTCATATAATCTTGAGCCCGCTGCAATGAAATTTTCAACTTAAGATGAATGTCTCATTTCTCTTGCACCGTGGTTTCCACTCCGATCACCTGAGCTTGGGTATAAGAGGATAAAGCCATTGGGGTTGGCTTATACCCATATAGTGCTTCGAACGGGGATAACTTCAGCGATGAATGGTACGAAGTATTGTACCAAAACTCGGCAAGTGGTAACCACATACCCCACTTCTTCGGACTCCCACTCACCATACATCGCAAATAAGACTCCAAACATTGATTAACCCGTTCGCTTTGACCATCCGTTTGAGGATGGTAAGCTGTACTCAAATGTTGATCGATTCCCAAAGTCCGCAGCAGATCCTTCCAAAAAAAGCTTGTAAAAATCTTGTCTCGATCAGATACAATACTAGAAGGCAAGCCATGTAATTTGTAGATGGTATTCAGGAATGCCTGAGCACATAAGCTCGCTGAGAATGGATGCTTGAGTGCAAGAAAATGAGCGTACTTCGTAAACCGATCCACAATTACCCAAATTGTATCCTTTCCCCCTGACTGTGGTAAGCCTTCTATGAAATCCATGGTGATGTGTTGCCAAGCTTGGGAAGGAACGAGTAAAGGCTGCAGCAACCCAACACTCCTTGTAGTTTCATGTTTGCTCAACTGACATTGATGACAATTGCTTACTAATTCCTGTACTGTAGCTCTCATCCCTGGCCAAAGAAACGTGTTGCTAGTTCTTTGATATGTTGCATTGATTCCAGAATGACCCCCGTAGCTTGAACAATGCATGAACTGCAATATATCCCTTCTCAACTTCCCAGTACTTCCTACATACAACTTCCCTTTCAACCTTATCAATCCACTGTGATATGAGAATAAAGATAGATTGTATGGTGTTGTACTACACTCTAGGATGGCCTCTTGAGCTATTTCATCACCCTTATAGCTCTTAATCAATTCAGATACCCAATGAGGTGTACATACAGTGATCCCAGCTACACTGCCTCTTTCTTCTTGCCTGGATAATGCATCTGCAACCCCATTCTCTGTACCCCTCTTGTACTCAATCTTGTAGTCATACCCTAAGAGTTTTGTGAGATATTTGTGCTGAGTAGGAGTGGACAACTTCTGCTCCAAAAGATATTTAAGACTCTGATGATCAGTCTTAATAACAAACTGATTATGAAGCAAATAGGACCTCCATTTCCCGACTGCCAATACAATTGCAAGTAGCTCCTTCTCATAAGTAGATAATCCCATACTCTTTGGCGCTAATGCTTTACTGAGGAAAGTAATAGGGTGATTCTCTTGCATAAGTACTGCTCCAATGCCTTTGTAAGATGCATCAGTCTCTACTACAAAAGGAATGGAGAAATTAGGCAGCCTTAATACTGGTGCTGAGATCATAGCCTGCTTGAGCTTAACAAATGCTTCTTCTGCCTTTCCTGACCATTGAAATCCTCCTTTCTTTGTAAGCTCAGTTAGAGGCTTAGCTATGGAACCATAATCTCTGATGAACTTTCTGTAATAGCCTGTTAATCCAAGGAAGCCTCTCAAAGACTTCAGATTACTTGGTGTGGGCCATCTGGCCATGGCTGCAAGTTTATCTGGATCTGCTTTAACCCCTTCCCGATCGATTATATGCCCAAGGTACTCAACTTGAGATTGCCCAAAGCTACACTTAGCTGCCTTGGCATAGAGAGTATTCTCAGCTAGCTTGTGAAACACTAACTCCAGATGATGAATATGCTCCTCCATAGATTTGCTGTATATTAAAATATCATCAAAAAATACTAGCACAAACCTGCTCAAATATGGTTTGAAAATAGAGTTCATCAATGCTTGGAAGGTTGCTGGAGCATTTGTGAGTCCAAATGGCATAACCTTGAATTCATACAAGCCACTTGAAGTCACAAAGGCAGTCTTATAGATGTCAGATTCCTCCATTTTAATCTGGTGATAACCAGCTCTCAAATCCACCTTAGAAAACATCACTGCACCCCCCAACTCATCTAACAAATCATCAATGAGAGGTATGGGAAATTATCTTTAACAGTGATTGAATTCAGTCTCCTATAATCAATGCAAAACCTCCATGTACCATCCTTCTTCTTAACCAACAACACTGGAGAGGAGAATGAACTTGTACTTGGCTGTATTACACCTGCAGTAAGCATTTCCTCTACCAACTGCTCTATTTCTCTCCTCTGAATATAAGGGTATTTGTAAGGAGCTTGTTTAAAAGGAACTGCTCCCTCCTTCAACATTATTTTATGATTGTGACTTCTATCGGGAGGTAGTTGTGAAGGCTTTTCAAACACATGCAGATACTTCTCAATTAATGGTTGTAGAGAAGGATGAGCTTTACTTTCTATACTGACTTGCTCAGCAGTAATCATGCACAAACATCCCACTATAGCTCCCTTTCCCTTCCTTAAAGTTCTCTTGAACTGTTTTCCAGTAATCATTTTCAATGTCACTTCTTCTTTTATCCCTTGTAATACTACTGCTTTACACCCCTTCACAAAGCTTACACTCTGGTTGTTGAAATCAAATATTATAGGCCCCAACTGCTTTAACAAATCCACTCCAACCACCATGTCACAACCCCCTAGTTTGAGTACTCTGAGAGCTGCATTAAATCTGCATCCACTCATCTCCCATTCCACTTTGGGGCATCTGGTGTTGCACTCTAGCTTGCCACCATCAGCTACTGTGACCAATAAGGAATTAGTATACTCCATTTCACAACCTGCTCTTCTTGCACTAGCCTCATCAATGAAGCTATGAGTGCTTCCAGTATCAATTAATATTGTGATATGCTGCTTTCCCAATTTTCCTTTTATTTTGATAGTGTCTGCGGCTGATTGCCCTGCTAAAGCATTTAGAGACACATGAAGTTCACTCTCCTCATTTCCCACTTCTTTTAATACCAACTCAGTCTCCTCCTCTTCCTCTTCACACACAATGGTGAATAGTTTCTTGCACTTATGCCCCAGTTTGTATGGCTCATCGCAATGAAAACACAATTTGTTCTTCCTCCTCTCTTCTATTTCACTAGGAGTTAATCTTCTCACAGCCTGATTGCTGCTTGTATTTGGACTCATTGTGCTTTCAGTATTCTTCTTCCAACCTTCAGTTTTACTGAATTGTTTTGGTCCCCTTCCCAATGCTATAACCTGCATCTCCTGCTTCCTTGCTAGGTTAATGGTCTGTCCCAATTTCACTGGACCAAACATCTTCAACATCTTTTTCTTTAAATTGGACATTTACTTCTTGTGTCCGTTACATACCGTTTTTCATTTATGATAGATTAATTGTGAATTCAAATACTTATTTCTTCTTCTACTTATATGGTTGGGGCTGGATTATGGGGTAGATGAAAAACCTTTTTATTTCTTCTAACTATTGGTCTAGAGTTCCTGTTCCAAATATGTCCGAGCCATTCACCGCATAGTGTGCGTGCGTTGGGTGGTCATTGCATTAATCTTGGGAAATGGATCGGTGTGTAGGACTAGCACTCTATGGTCGGCCGAATTTTGCTTTCAAGGCAGTAGCTTCCATACCACGGCGTTTCGTTCTCTCTTTGTTGGATTTTATTTATTTTGCAGGGTGTTCTTCTTTGTAATTCTACACAGGAATTTCATCGAGCAACTGGCGTGCTATTCAAGTAGTAGCAGTGATTTTCATACTACATATTATACTCAATGCATTGGATATGGAAACATGTGCATCAGATACGATCAAAGTGCTCGGCATGCAACTGTACGCTATCCTCAACCGTATGAAGAACCACGTCCATGATTCGTCATTCTCGAAGGTCCAATTCCATAGACCAGCGGGTAAACTTGCTCGTTGCCGTCCTTTGTCACTGCTACAAATAAAATTCCACTATTCTTGCCCTTGAGGTGATTACCATCAACTACTATCACCGGTCTCATACAATATGCAAAAGCCGCTCTACATGATCCAAGTGAAACGAATAAGTGCCAAAATTTCCCATTTTTTCCCACATCTAGATCAATAATAGTTCCTAGATTATGCTTCCCAAGCATATAGAGATAACTTGGCAACATTTTGAAACTACTGTCATATCCACCGTATATCATCTCAAGAGCATAATTACGTGCTCTATGTGCAACGTCATAGCTGATTTGCACCCCAAAACTCCTTTTCAAGTCATCTTAAATTGCACTCGGCACTATAATTTCACAAGTTCCACACATTTTCTTTGTATAATACGCAACAATGACTTTGAAGTGTATCATTTTGGGGGAAACATATTCAATTGAATACACATATGTGCGGTGTTCAAAATCATGCACATACCAAACATCGCCGTGGAACGAAGCCCGTATTTGGAAAGGACATTTCTTCGGATCAACACCACAGACCCACACAAGCCGTTTTCTATCCGATTGAACTACATCATATTTTGTTTTTTCTCAATATGTCACAAACCAAAAACAATATTAATATCATGTTTGTTATCAAAGTAGGATCCTATTCCCAATGCTTTCATCTCTGGAGCCTTTTCACGTGACACCAGTACTTCTGTAGGACCCACTGGAATAATTGAAACTAACGAATTAGGTAGTGATTGATTAACCATTATATCATCTTCTGTGTTCATGCCAGAATCCTCATTCAGATAAATGAGTTCCAATAGTGTATGGATCCGTCCTTTATTACGAATCCATGTAACTAAATCGGCTAATGTGACTTGTTCGGTGGTATTTTGGTGCTCGTCTTCTGATGATTCTTTTGATGATGATTCCGTTGTCACTTCATCGAGATAGTCTTCATCATCATTCTTAGAGTTTTCTTCATCAATAAGCTCATCAGAGTTTGGGGGCATATTTAGGTCCGGAACTTGAGAATCACCGAGATAGACGTCACCCGACCATATAGAAGAAATTGATATCCTTGGAATTTCATCTAACGAGTCTTGCCAATCATTTCTCAATGATCCAAATCTGAAAGATGAAGTCACAATATGGTTAAATGAATTCATGTATGAAGATTCTCCATAATTTAGAATGACACAAATGGATTGTGCGGTGTCATGTATAAATGTTGGAATTCATGATCACTACATAATTGAGACTTAATAACTTTACCTCTACTTGACCAAGACAAATAGAAAATGTCATAAGATCTCAATTCTGAATTTGATACTAGTATTTGATCGATTTTACTTCTCAAATTACTAATGGAGGGCATATGAGGTTTAATAAATATAGATTCTTCATATCACCAATATATTGACAATCAAAAAAACCCTCCGTATTTGAGCATTATATGTATCATCCGAAAAGAATTAAAAAAATTATTTAAATAATAGAACGTAAACAATAATAAGATCACAATATTATCTTATACCAATAAATTAATTGGCATAATGTGGCCAATTAATTAATTAATTAATTGGGGCAATTAATTAGAGCAAATGTACACTACCAAGATTCTAGTCCCTCCTATTCAAAATGATTGTCATCCTAAATTGAAGCACATATATTAATAAAAATAAATTGATCCAAATTTAACTTTAATAAATACTCAAACAGACATTTCAATATGTGAAGAGATACATTTATTGGTCAAATAATTTATAAATAATTAAAAGTATCAAAACTTCACTTATTTTAAATAGGAGGGAGTATATCATAATTTCTACAATTTTTTTCAATTTATATATGTAACGCCTCGAAGAAGGGGGCTACGCGAAATTGAGATTTTGTGTAATATAATTCAAAAATATTTCAAAACGACAAGTAATTATTAAAAAATTGAAGAAGGAAAATTCCAGGAGTTTGGACACACTGGATACGACACGAGTCCAATGTATGGAGACATTGAACCGTATACATTCATGTAAATAAGGTGGAAAGTTGAAGGTAACGTATTGACAATCAACATGATGAGGTTATGAATTTGGATAACGGGGTCATCAACAAGATGAAACCAACTAGCAGCGGAATAAATAACAATATGACATCAATCTCACCAAGGTAATCGACATGTATGAATAAGACTCTCAATGAGGCCCACCTCGTGGCCAGCTCATCACTGTCCTCCTAAACCTGTAAAAACATTTGAAAATATTTTGGCTGAGTACTAGTGTACTCAGTGTGAGTCGTTGCCCGACTTTTTCAGTGAAAAACAACATAAATCTTCATTTAAAGAATATTACATGCCCAACCATATGATTCATGGCTTTTTAAAACGAAAGCCCAACATACACATATGAAAACATACATTTTATTATCATATCGAGCTCGTCATCATTCTTTTCTCATTCACAGTATTCCTCATTGAGACTAGACGGGGAAAACTGAAGTCTTCCGTAAATAATCCCCTTTCGCCAAGACCGAATAACCTGGCCAAGTTCACCGAATCAGGACTTTCCGTGTACACTACCTTGGTCGAATCCGGCTCAAGGCACAATTGTTAACTTACATCATTGGCAGCGCCAATCAATGGGTACGATAATACCGATCCATCACATATAAGATACACATGAGCATAATAAAAACATGTGGCATGTAAATTCACATTTTCAGAAAAAAACAGTTCGAACTTATTAACTCAAAATACCGTACTGTAAATAGACCCACACCTGTCACCGATGTATGGAGCTCATATTCCATTGCATAGGATAGATTATATTCCTCGGTAAGACCCTACAAGATAAATCTTATGGCTAAGTAAAAATTGATAGACGTTAACCTCTTCTCCAACCTTAAGCACTTCTAGTGCTTCCTAAATTTAATGTCTAACCATTCTAACATTGACCTATTAATTACCCGATGATCACCATTTACAAGACTCATATGCTAACTACTTAAGAAATTTCAATCCATTATTAGTCAATTCGAGTCGTCACGGTAGAAGGAGTAACACTTATATCGTATACACGAGTACTTTACATAATCATATCGTCCTTCAACTTCGAGTAATGAGTCATTTTAACTTATTAGGATTTTGGATCATTAATATATTTCTTTGGAAAAATCATGTCCTAAGTTTCATTTATAAGGAATGGAATTTGTAAATAGCTAATGAGTTGAGATATATATGGACTTACAATGGTGATTCTTAGTGAACACTTGTGCAAACACGATATATAAAAATTAATCATAGTAAATGTAAATATTATTCAATCCCCTTTGAAATTTCACAGTAGTGTTTTTAAAATATTGAAGTATTGACTTACCAAAAATTAATCACATTGAAAAAGTTTGACTCCCAAAAAGATATTAACGATACTTTCAAGACCTTTTCAAGACGATTAAGAGTTGAACTTTCGTTACTATATCAAACGAACTCTAATGAATGTGAAATTTTACACACATATTACTAAAATTATAGGGAATATACCTTAAAAACAGTTTTGAGTTTCATTGATCCAATAATCTAAAATAAAATTATAAAGTTTCGAAATAATTTTCACAAACACATCTTTTCATGTCATATGAGCAGTTGACTTTGAAAAATCAAAATAAATTGAAAATAACTAGAATTTAGTATAATAAAATTTTAGAGTGACCATAACCTATTAAAGTATTATATTCTGAAAACAAAAGACATAAAATCATTTCAATCTATTTTTCACGAATTTTCAAAGTTAGATAAATGTCCAGATTTTCGTAAGATTTGACAGTTTGCGCAACCAATTTGTAAAATTCGTAATAAATTGAAAACATAACGAAATCGACTAATTCAAATTGGAAATTACTCCTAACTCGATCTAGTATTTTATTATATGAAAAAGATAAAAATTTGGATACTCATTATATACGGAAATGACAAGGCAGAATCCGGGCAGAAACTTCTAACCATAAGAATGTAAAACAAAATTGTATCCCTTAGTTCATTATGTTTCATTATCAACACAATATCAAACTACTTATCCTCAAATCAAATAATCATATTATCACATATTAACACAAGAGGATTCCTAATCCTACCCCATACGGTCTAAATTGGTAAGGAGAAAGAATAATGACTACCTTATTGAAGAACTAAGGTAATTGAGTGAAGATGAAGCTTTCAAGGTGGGCTTTGCCGGAGTTTCCCTCTCCTAGCCGGAGATGCTCTCTTCTTGCAAGAGAATGGTTGTGAAAAGGATAGAGAAAAGGGGTGAGAAATGAAGAATGACAACGGAGAAAAGAGAAGGTAAAAAAAAGATTAAACTTACTACTTTATCCAAGAGTTTGGTCTTGCATAGCTGCCTTTCAGCCATTTTTAGGACGATTGGATCCCGGAAATGGATTGTACACATCGAAAGGAAGCTTGGGGTGAAATTTGGGTTCATTTGGTCACCGAAATTTTTTTTTCCGGCGGCGGTCCGGCAGCTTTCCGGCAGTGGCTGGAAAGCCTATCACTCTATTCTCTCTCTATAATTTGGGTGGGGTGAAAAATGAGGAGGAGAGAGGAATGAAGGGTATTTATACCCATTTCGTCCAGAATTTTAAAAATTCGCCGAGCACTCAAACGATGTCCGATTTTTACGATCTTGGTGTCTACGGGTTCGTATCGACGAGCTCTATTATTAGGTATTATAAGCACGTGACAAGAAAAATTATTTTTCCAATTTACTCATGCGCAAACGTTACTGTTGTATAAATATAATATCTTAATCAAACTTTAATCTAAAATAATTAAAGTTTGTAACTATGCTTAAAAAAAATATCGAATATATTTCAACGAGATTTTATTATTAATAATAATAATATTTAATTAATTTCCAAAAAACATATCGGTATTTCGGGATTTTACAATATATACGCAAGATAATAACATGTATATGAAAATTATTTTACAAATTACATTTCTTTTATTTCCTTCTCCATTTTCTCATAGGCGGATACAGTAAGGAGGGGGGAGGGGCTTTAGCCCCTGCCAAAGTTTTTATTTTATTTTATTTACTATTGATTTTTTTTTTGAAAATATGAAAAATTAGCTTCAGCCCTTGCAAAGTCGAAGATGTTGAAGAATGATTTGCCAGAGGATGGAAGATGACAGGGGCTAAACTTACAAAAATGTAGAGAGAGAGATGAAGAAAAATGAATCAATTTACTGTATTTGCCTGCGAAATGGGGGTGGAGGAAGAAGAAAGAGTCAACAAGAAATAAAAAGTCAAAAAAGCTCTTTTTAAAAAAATGCTACTAAGAGAATACACGCTTTTTTTAAACTTCTACATTGGCACTTCTAAAAAGTGATAAAACACTATTTAATATTTTAATATTCAAGTACTTCCAAAAAGAAAAATAACGTGTGATCTCATCTCAATATCTCATTGTCTTCTTCTTCTGAATACAAGGTAAGTTTTCTTCTGTTATTTTTTTTTTCGATTCAATGGTGTAAACTTTATTTGTTTAATATTTTTTATTTGGTTATCATTTAATCATGATAATATAAGTATTCTATTTTAAGTTTAGTTTAATTAATTATAGTTTCAGTTATAGACTTAGAGTTTAGAACTAGTGTTTTATTTGGGTATTTTATAGATTATGATTGAAATTGAAAATTGAAATTTTTAATAAAAAGGATTAAATTTGTTTATGCAGAAGATGGAGCGTTTTTTTTAAAAAAAACGCAAAGGTGTATCATTTTCTTCTCCAAGTGAATATATTGTTGAATCAGGAGAAAATCATACCCGAGTTGAACTAAATTTGAATGAGATTGTTGGTGATCCGGGACTACGAAAACCAATAGAGGAGTTCGATATTGCTATTCGGGATCAAGTACGGAGGGAGTATTTGATCAAGGGGCCGTGTCAACCAATTGGACATATGTATCCGAAGAAGAGATATGGTATTCAAGAAAGGAGTTTTCAAGATGTTTGGTATAAAAAATTTATATGGTTAGAGTATAGTGTATCAAAAGATGCAGCTTTTTGCTTTTGGTGCTATCTATTTAAGCAATCAGATAAAGGGGGTCGATATGCAGAAGATGCTTTTACAAAGACAGGTTGTAACAACTGGAAAAATGCATTAGAAAAGTTCAATTGTCATATTGGGTTCCTGAATAGTTGTCACAACAATGCTAGAATTCAATTTGAAGCTTTTCAGGATCAAAAGCATAGTGTGTCAAATATGTTTCGATCAAATGATCGCCAGAAGGGAGTTGCATATCGTGCTCGTTTGACAGCATCGTTGGACGTGACTCGTTTTCTTTTGAAGCAAGGGTTGCCTTTTCGTGGGCACGATGAATCAAGTACTTCTTCAAATCGAGGTAATTTTCTTCAATTGCTTGATTGGCTTGCTGAACATAATGATGAGATCTCCAAAGTTTTGGGTACAAATGCTCCTGGTAATAATCAAATGATTGCCTCACTAATTCAAAAGGAATTAGCAAATGCTTGTGCTTCAAAAGTCACACTTTCCATTGTCAAAGATATTGGAGATAAAATTTTTACAATTTTGGTTGATGAGGCTCGTGGCGTTTAAATAAAAGAGCAGATGGCAATTGTTTTAAGATTTCTGAATGATAAAGGATGCGTGATTGAGCGATTTCTGGGAATTGTTCATGTGGCTGATACTTCTTCTCATTCTTTGAAATATGCTATTGATGATCTATTTGCCAAGCATAATTTATCTTTATCTAAAGTGAGAGGTCAAGGATATGATGGAGCTTCGAATATGCGGGGTGAGTTCAATGGATTGAAATCCTTAATATTGCAAGAAAATCCATATGCTATGTATATCCATTGTTTCTCTCACCAACTTCAATTAGTGATTGTTGCTGTTGCAAAGGGTATTAGAGCTGTAAAGGATTTCTTTAACTATGTATCCATGATTGTGAATGTGGTTGGAGCATCTTGTAAGAGGAAGGACCAACTGAGAAAGTTGCAACATGAAAGATTAGTTGAGCAACTCAACGGTGAAGAAATGACTAGTGGAAGAGGCAAGAATCAAGAAACTAGTTTGGTAAGACCCGGAGACACTCGTTGGGGATCACATTATGTTACATTACTCCATCTATGCTCTATGTGGCCTTCAGTTGAGAAAGTGTTGAAAAATGTAAGCGATGATGCCACTTCTTCGGATAATAGAAGCACTGCAGAAGGCTTGATTGAGATGATGGATAGTTATGAGTTTGTTTTTACTTTGCATTTGATGAAACATTTGTTAGGAATTACCAATGAGTTGTCTCTTGCCTTGCAACGGAAAGATCAAAATATCGTTCAAGCCATATCATTGATCCGAAGTGTGAAAGGTCAATTGAGCAATTTTAGAGATGATGGATGAGAAATCATATTTGATCAAGCAAATAGATTTTGTGAGTTGTACAATATTTCAAAAGTTGATATGGAAGACATCATACCACGACGTGGACGCAAAAAACATGGAGCAGAACTTATCACGAATTTGCATCATTACCGTGTGGAGATATTTTATCAGGTATTACTTCTAATATTTAAATATTTTAATTCTTATTGTGTATCGATATATTTAATTCATAATTAATTTTATCATTGTTGCAATGTCAAGGTTGTTGATTTAACTATACAAGAGATGGCCAATCGTTTTTCTGAAATTGGTACTGAATTGCTAGAATGCATAGCGTGTCTTGATCCAAAGAATTCTTTCTCTAAATTCAATGATCATCAAGTCATGCATCTTGCTGCTTTATATTCCGAGGACTTCTCAGCAAGCGATTGTTTACTTCTTCCACATCAAATTAGTAATTTCATTGCTAATGTGCGGTGTGATCCTCAATTTGTTGATGTAAGCAATTTGGAAAGTATTGCTAAGAAAATGGTCGAAACCGGTAAGCACTTTTTCCATTGGTCTACCGAATTATTGAGTTGGCATTGGTTTTACCTGTTGCCACTGCTTCTGTCGAGAGAGCATTTTCTGCTATGAAGACTATCAAGACGGACTTGCGAAACCGAATGGAAGATGAGTGGATGAATGACTGTCTAGTTGTGTATATTGAAAAGGATCTTTTTTTAACGATTGAAAACGAGCCAATCTTGCAATGTTTTCAAGCAATGAGAACACGTAGAATTTTGTTGCCACCACTTTAGATTGACGTGTTAGACTAGTTTTGATGTATTATATTTATGCATTTTTATCGCTATTTTTGTTATGATTTTTGATAAATATATAACAGTGGAGCCCCTGCCACCATTATTTTCTGCGTCCGCCACTGCATTTTCTTATGGGTTGTAGCACCGAATACTCAAAAGACTTCTTTCTCAAATTTTTGAAATAATACTTCATTTTTAAACTCTAAAATTTTGAAAATATACGTAAACGTAATTAAAAGGATATTAACGAATGATGGGCAAATTATCTTTTCTTCTCTTTTTCTTCTTATTGTTGTTATGGTGCTATCTACTCTCTTCGTAAACCTTCTAAAACTTTTTTCTCAACTTCATGAAAATTTTGAAGAAATTTGGATTCGTAAATTACAGAAGAAAAATAAAGAAGATAATAGTTATTAGTGTTATCACCACGAGTCTCTAAGCCAAATTGATTACGTTGATTTACCCTGGCAAAAAATCGTGTCTTTCATATAAGGTAATTATTCTTTTTCTTTTTCAAACGAATAATTTTTTTTCTTCTACTGATAAATATGTGAATTATGTATTTTTTTTTTTTTATTTCGGTCACTGGATTCGGCTGATTTCATCTTGAGATATGGATTTTTTTTTTTTTAATTTGATTACAGAATTCATATAATTTTATCGAATTCTATGTAATAGTAAAGTCGGTACAAAATCTTGCTAGAGAGAGATGTATGTGCTTTGCCCAACAATTTCACAGTAGAAGCTTATTTAATTATAATATTTGCATATATGTGGATCACGTATTTAGACTAGTAATCATCTAATTATGATTTTCAAAGTTTCTGCTATCATTTGTATGTTATTCTTTTTGCTGCACGTCTGTAAATATATGTGTGTGAAATTTTGTCTCCACTTTTATAACTCATAGCAGTACATGTTATTTGATTGATTATTATTCTTCAAGCTTAGATTATTTTGGTGTTTTGTCTGCCAAAGTTCATATGAGTATGAAATTGATTTTTTTTTCTTTAGCTGATTTGATTCCTGATGCATTTGAAATGCTTATTTCACTTTGACTATATTGATTTTTCGTTAATTGGAATCATAATTTGGTATGGTATTTTCCATTGATATATATGACTTGTGTATTCTCATCAGATTTTAAGGTCCACAAGATTTTCTTACTACCAGAGACTAAGTTACATCTCAACCAATTATATATCTATATAAACTTGACAATTATGAAAATATCTCACAGCTGATTTGTATCCATGTTTTGAAATTAGGGACATTTATAGTCTCAACTCAAGAAATATACTATAGAAATACGGAGATATTTGATTTACTAGTGAGAAGTCGCCCTTTACTGCGTGACAGAAGCTAATTGGTAGTATATAATAACGTGCATAAGAATTAAATAGTACTCCATCTCTCCCACTAAAAGTGGTCATATTTGACCAAAAAACTCTCACGAATTTGGTCAAACGTGACCACTCTTAGTGGGACGAAGGCTTTAATATATCTCTTCCACCATTTAAATAAGGATCTTATTGAAAAATGAATACCTTACTGAAAAATATCATGTGTCCTCTGGCAATACCTGAAGGATCGTTTTTAACCAATAAACATCAATTATACCCCCTCAAGCACATCACGACTGACTTACTTTACGATTTCAAGACTTTAAGTCAGTGGTTGAATACAATTCCGTCTTGCATCGAATCGTGTCACAATTAAAAATCTGTAAGCAAGAAATTACAGATAATGAAATGATATAAAAGACTATCAACATTTTATACCAGTAACCTTGTACTCTAGCAGCAGTATATGGCTAAAAACTACACTAAGCATTGATCTTATTTCTGCATTACTAGTAGCAAAAAAATAAAATCAACTCCTGACGAGAAATCACAATGCAATGTCTGTTGGTACACAAGCAGTGCCTGAAGCACATGCTAGTACATATAAAGGTAATTGAGATAGAGGAAATGAAAATTGGTCCAAACATGGGGAAAAAGTTGGTCACATCGAGGGGTTGAAGCCGAGACAACACAAATATTGCTAGAGAATTCAAGGTGAGACACATCATGCTAATTTTCCTGAGACACATCATGCTAATCTTGATGATTATGACTTGTTGAAGCTTGAACTTGCTGATTACGAAGATTAAGAGTGATCTCGTGATTAATTAATCATTCTGACTTTTTGGAATTTATATTTAGAATGCCTTTTATTATGTGATTTGGGTAATAATATGATTTTGTCTTTATTTTTTTCATGCTTATATGATATTTTGTTTGGATGCTCTTAGATATTATTAACTAGTTCAATCAGTATTTTTTGATGTTCTTTCCACCTTTGCTTTTAGAATCATGAATCCGAATATGCAACCCATGGAGAATACGAGTACCTTGTGTTTAGTGGATAGTTCCACAACGCATACTATCTTATCCGATAGAAAATATTTTCATACTCTTATTGAAAAAAGGGGAAGTATTACTACAATTGCTAATAATAATATTCTTATTATCGGCTCCGGAAGAGCATTTTTGATACTACATATTGGTACCAAACTCATTATAAATGATGTACTTTTGTATCCATAATCGAAACGTACCCTTCTTAGCTTTAAAGACATCTGCCAAAACGGTTTTCATATTAAAACCGAAGCTGAGAACAATAATGAATTTCGAAACATAACTGAAAATATTGGATGTCGAAAGTAAGTGATTGAAAGATTCCCCTCTTTCTCCTCTGGGTTGTATTATACATACATCCAACCTAATAATCATGTTACGTTAAGTATAAGTTTTAAAGACCCAAAATCTTTTAAATTATGGCATGAGCAATTGAGTCATCCTGGGAAAAATATGTTATGTCGAATTATTAGTAATGCTATTGTGCATAATATTCAAACAAAAGATCTCCCTTTCTCAAACGAATTTGTTTGTGACGCATGTGTGAAGGGTAAACTTATAGTACGACCTTAT
>JAPKLX010000101.1:983291-1009679 GCA_026898415.1 Leonotis leonurus | reverse complement strand
TACGATGCGGCGGAGTGTCCCTTCGTCGCCGCCGCCCTCAACTGTCAGAACAAAGGAAGGCCGGATAATTTCTACCTTCACTATACCTGGAAACCAACTTACTGTGATCTTCCCAGGTTTTTTCTATTTTACTTTTACTTATTATTATTATTGTTATTTGCTGCTTCTTGAATCTTGAACTGTAATAATGGACTTAAAAATGAGTTTGGCATGCCTTATACATGCTAACATTCATTTTCAAACGGCGGTTTTTACAGTCCAAATGGTTATAAAGCTAAAGAAATAGAATCCACTAAATTATTTTATGAAAAATATATATGTTGTTATGTTTTTGGGGAAATTGAAGTGAATTAAAAGTTGATAAAATTTAGTGCTGAATTAGAAAACCATGTTACGTTGGCAAGTAAATAAAAAGAAAAAGTTGTAAATTTGAAGGCCATTGATTTGTACTTTTTGGAAATGCAAAAGGCGTGTGTTGTGTGTGGAATTATTGAGCACTATCTGATGTGTGTGGGCTGCTGCTCTGGATTTAATATCTAAGAGTAAAGGAATTTTCTTTTACAATTTTATTTCATGTTTAATTTGTTTGTATTATTTCATGTTTAATTTGTTTGTATTATTTCAATTAGGATGTAAAGAGATACTGCAACTGTAGTGCAATAGGTAATGATGAATAGCATGAAATAAAGAAAGTCTGGCTCACAAGTAGTTAAAGCGCATGAATAAAGCTACATTACAATATAATAACACAATAATGAAACAGTTACAGTTCTTCCACCAACAGCCTGCCGCTCTTTTGGGCTGTAATTAGAAGAAAATATAGTACAATTTCCTGACTAAAATTATATTAAATTTTATTTCTCCTAAGTAATTAACAGTATTTTTATGATAGGAAAGTTTTTGATGATTTATGATTCCAAGTGCATTAATTTATTCACTCTTCCGTTGAGTTATGGAGTTATGATTGAGATTTGTAAATGTTTTCCCCATACTCATTTTTAAAAAAATGAATTATATTAACTTTAAATTATAAATTCGCGTTACGGATGATTCGAACCTGAAATCTATTATCTCGGATATTAATATCTTATCACTAAGCTAACACACACTCTTTATTCATTTTTAACGACTATAAAACGCAAAATAAGTTAATGCTCACCATGTATGATGTTGATATTACTCCTACCTTTTACAAGTAAGTCGCTTACCAGACATTTAATACTATTATGTTTTGATTTAACTAATAATGTATAATAAGTGGGATTTAAATCTAACTTGATTTATTATTTTCTTTGTATTATATGTATTAAATAAAATTCGTTTTATTTAATTTCGTATTTTAAATTGAGTTACATGTATTAAATGAAGAAATGAATTTAGTTACTATAAATATAAATTTGAGAAGTAAACAAGTTTTATGTAAGTAGAAAAGGAGAATATGTTTACGTGATGGTGAAAATGAAAATGCAGGTTTGAAGGGAAGGAATTAATGGAGAAGTATAGGGGTAAAAAGATAATGTTGGTGGGTGACTCACTGAGTGCAAACCAGTGGGAATCGCTGGGATGCATGCTTCACGCCTCTCTCCCTACCTCCAATTATACATACTCCACTCGACCTGCCCTCTCCTCTCTTTTCTTTCCGGTAATTCTGTCTTCTCTTCTCTTCTCTTTTCCCTTATTATTACTTTTTTCTTTTCTTTTACTACTGTTTCACGCTTTCAACAAAATCACTTTCCAAAATGTGGTTGCTTCCCACCAATATAAACAACTATACTTAGCACGCCCTCAAAGATTAATAATACTCCTTTCTATAAACACGTACGTCTACCAAACACATTGTGTTTGTATATGGAATCATGAATTGATGGCACTGCTCAAAATTAAATCATAAATATTTGATTTTATAATTTTTTTATTTCATATTTTGACAAAAAAAAATGTGCGAGCTCTTTAATCAAAATAGATCAGAAATAATGGATAATATTGTTTATGCGGTGGTGTTGTGGTCAAAAAGAAAAGAAAAAGAGTGTAATACTTGTTTCACTTTGAAAGGAATACGAGTTGAGTGTGGAGTTGTTGAAAAATGGGTTCCTAGTGAGCATGACTAACCGCACCCTGAGACTCGACACCCTCAGCGGTAGCAACCTCTGGAAGGGTTATGACGTCTTAATCTTCAACACCTATCACTGGTGGCTCCACTCTGGCCATCTCAAAACGTGAGCCCCGCCCCTTTCCGTTTTCGACCATCTTCTTCTTCTTCTTCTCACTTGTATGTTTTCTAATATACCAGATGGGACCGTTACCAGATCGGGAACCAGATATTCGAAGATATGGATGTTATGAAAGCATACAAGATAGCTCTAACCACGTGGGCCAACTGGGTTGACTCCAACATCGACCCTACCCGAACCCGTGTCTTCTTCCAAGGCACTTCCCCCGTCCATTACCAGTAAGCTCCCTATCACATATAATAATGTAGGGTATATAACATTATAAATCATAAACTACTTTTGTGTTAACGACAGTCATGTATCATTACAATAAATAAATGCACGAACTAACAAAAATCGTCTGGTGGTCGGCGATGTCGAAAAGCTATACATATGTAACTTAGTTAAAATACAAAAAGTGACCTCCTGGACAATTTTGTAATTCTAAAATAGTTGAGGATTTAAAGTTTGATTTATCCTATTCTTTGATGTGTCACATCATCTTGCATAAAATGAACTAATCTGTTATGTCATGTGTGTATCAGTGGGGTCGAATGGAACGAACCTCATGTGCAGGACTGTAGGGGACAAATTAAACCCATTGAAGGATCAACTTACCCGGGAAGCAAACCTGCGGGAGACATTGTGGTGAGGGACGTGCTGAGCAACATGCAGAAACCTGCCACTCTGCTCGACATACTTTTGCTGTCTCAGTTGAGGAAGGACGGACATCCATCGACTTATGCTGGAGGTGGTCTCGATTGTAGTCATTGGTGCCTTGCCGGTGTTCCTGATACCTGGAATCAACTTTTATACACAATTCTTCTACAAAGTTGAGCAATTATTTTCTTCCTGAGGATCTCAGAATTTGAGACCGCAGTTTCTTTAGTAAAACAATAATTCTGAGAGAGAAGGCAAAAAAAGCTGAAAAAAGTAGATTTCATAAAAAAGATACAAAAGTTACATCATTGTGAAAATTCTTAGTCAAAAGAGCTTCTTAATAGATGAGATTCTGATTGTGCTTGAATGACAGAGCAAGGGCGAAGTGAATAATGGAATACATATAAACATCTGAAAAAAGTAGTCCCTAATCAATCCCTCAAAGAGAATGCGAGCATCTATGTTTGCTTTGTTATCCTCTTGTCCCTTATAGGCAATTCTTTGGGTTGTTGGGCTTCGTGAGGGTGGTCGGGACCAGTGTAAACCTTAAGATGGGTGAACAACGATCTACCAAGCTGCAAACAAGCAAAAACATGCTTATAAGGAACATAAGAAATATAAGAAGAGTGTTCATGTTCAATTCTGATTCTTGTTTTATTGACATACTATAAATTGAATCATGCCAGCATGGTCAGACTAAAGCAACAGTTCTGAGAAAGAATTCAAGATATGCGTCGAATTGAGTTTATTATTAGAATACAGAATAAAGCTGAAATGCTACACCAGAAAATCGCTCTTTTTAAAAAGTTCAGAACGTGATCATGAATTTCAGCCTTTAAACAATCTTCTATGATTTGGGACCAGAACATATATCCTCAAGACCTGTTGGATGTAGTAACTAAATACTAACTATGTCTTGGCTAATCGTTGGAATCAATCTTATTAAAATAACACTGAAATAGAAAAAAACTTACCCGCCCTTTAGGAAGCATCCCACGGACAGCATGCTCGATGATTCTTTCAGGAATTCTCTTCTGAAGTTGATCAAAAGTTTCCACTGTCATGCCACCAGGTCTTCCTGAGTGCCTCCGGTAGAGTTTCTGTGTCCTCTTCTTCCCAGATATAGCAACCTTTTCAGCATTCACCTATTTAATAACATTATGGAGTATATAAATTGTGAATGCCCCGTACCAAAACCGATCAATTTACAGGTAGAATACTTGCAACAGTTGATGTGTTAAGAGTCTTAAGACATCATGGTATGGGTACCAAACAATGAATAATAATGATAAGTAGCTGGTCGACCCCACTATTAAAACATAATACTTTAAAAAAAATAAACAGTCCCTCATAGTAGAATTGAATCAATCAACTCATTGATCTTCAATTTTAATGTTTGTCCACCAGAATAGTAAACAATACGACTAATGGATTAAAAGAATACCATACCATTTTACCCCAGCTTACCTACATCTTAGGCCAAATGCAATATGTTGGTTTGGGTACTGAGTGCTTCACGTAGTGAAGTCATTAATTGAGACCCAAATGATTAGTCCACTTCATTTCATTATTAGTGCTACAACATATCATTTGTGGGATGATAACATAAAAGATCTCTTGTCCCACCTTTAGTCCTTGAACAAGTTTAGATTAAAAAAACATAAAATCAGGTTACAAATTAGTCATAAAATTGCAAATGAGGCTCAACTACCAATCATAGTAAGTTGTGAAAAGCACAAAAGTGTGTTCACCAGATATCAAGCTTACCACTATAACATGAGCTCCCATGTCGACACTAGGAGTATAAGTAGCTAGATTCTTTCCCCTGATATGAATGGCTATTGTTGAAGCGAGTCTTCCAAGAATCTTGTCGCTAGCATCCACTATATACCAAGTCTTGCTGGTTGGAATATGGTCCTTAGCCTTGGGATACCATGTTTTATTCCAAACATCCTGAAATATGTAATAACTGTGAGTAATATGATGAGTTTAACATTTACGAATTCTGGATAAGCAATATGTGTGTCTGTATGTAAATAAGCTGAGAAAGTTGAAGACTCATCCCGTAAGGTACCAAACGTGCTTGAATAAAAACTAGGGAGCTACCTTAGCCTGGTACACACAAACAACGAGATCGTATAAAGTAAAATTATTCTCATTTAACTCTCGTCTCAACTATGGATCAGGGAACCTTCTCCTTCCTCACTGTCAGAGACAATTACTTCATCGTTTATTGCGACACAAACTTGACATTTCACGGACTCTCAATCACATTATAATAAGAACATCGTTCTTTTTCAAAAGTTCAGAACATGATCACAGATAAGATAGTAACATAACACACTCCTCTCAATGATCAGAAAATGTTTTCAACAAACCAACTTTTGCAATGAGACATATGCATTAGCCCATCTTTGACAAGCTTACCACATTTAATCATTTGTTCAATTTTATTGTGAAAGAATACAATGATCAGCCAACGCTTGAAGAATTATCACAATTCTTTTCGTAAAACAATGTTCCAATTCTATGCACACATACACTCACTACTCACTACTGTACGCTTGCAAGTAAGAAAAATCAAGCTGGTTTAGAGAACAAATCAGAACTAGTTATCACATTGCAACGTAGTACCGTCAATTCAGCACAAGTATTAGCCTAAACCATATAAATTAAACCTTGTAAATACATATCTCCACTATCAATGTTCCCATCGCAGAAAATTAAGCTCCATTTTCTCCAATGAACAAGAGCAGGAAACTGAGATAATGGCACTCGAACAACAATTGAACAAACAAATTAGAAATGAAAATCATAATCTTCGAGCAACATTCAAAGTTTCAAACAAGTAAACCGTAAATCAAAGAAAAACAACTTACAGGACCGGTGAGATCGTCAAACATCCATTGCTGGTCGGTCGGTATGACAGCGGATTTCTCTTGGCAGCATACCTTGAACAGAGGCGTGGATTGAACGCACGGTTTGGAGGAAGTGGCGAGTGAGAATCCGAGGAAAGGCGTGGTTCTGAGGGAGGACCGCGAGGGTTTCTGAGAGGGTTTGAAAATCAGGAGCGAAGAAGAATTGGCGCAGTTTACCGCCATAGCCATTGTTGGCTTTCTCTCTATCTCTCTGTATAGTTGCTTTTTCTCGCTACTGCGAATTTTGGTAGATAGATAACAGTAAGAGAGAAGAGCGGATAAGGTGTTCACTTGAATTAAAAATAATTTATATTTTTATTACATTAATCATTTTAAAATTAAACATAATGTAAGTAAATATTTATAAATTAAAATATATGCATATATCATGAATATAAAAATTAAATATTTATATATATATATATATACACATTTATATATTAGGAATAGTTGAATTCATTGGACTAGTGACTTTATAACTAGTTTAAATATCGGTTCAATGATTAATTCGGTTTTCAAAACATTGCCCTATCGTTACGGTGGATGAGTATTGTCGATTCTAAAATTTTAAATAAATTTAATTTATTGAAATCACAGTCAATTCCATTAAAAATTCAAGAAAATTAAATTGATTCAAATCAAATTTTAGATTTTGGTTTTAGCTTGATTTTCATTTCCATAGTTCGAAAATCTAATATTTTTTTAAATCGTAAATATAGTGTAATTTACACTAAATGTAGTATTTAAATTATTCCAAAAAAATATGTTTATTATTATATGTAATAATTTATATATTGTAGTCAATATTGGAAAATATTAATTTGTAATAAGATTTTGTGATATTATCTAATTTTATACTTATGTAATTCAATTTACAATATATTAATATATAATAATATTTCGATCGGTTCGATTAAGACATAATCTTTTTAAGAAAAATCTATCCAAATAGTTAAAAAAATTGGTTTCTAAAAATTAGAACCAAACTATATCTGAATATATTAAAATCAAGTCAAGTCAACCAAACCTCAAATTGTTCGGTTCAGTTTTACTTTTTCCATTAACCTTTTCTGTAATAAATGCGGATGTTATGCATTTTTAGCGACGATACCCAACCTTTAGAGTCGAGTCAAGTTTATAACTTTTAATATCTCTATTTCGACTTGAACTTGTAAAAATGAACATTCAAGTTAACTTAAACTTGACTCATTAAAAGTTCTATAAAACATTAATTGAGTTTGATGTCAAATAAATATTCTTGTGTAATTGTCAAATAAATTATAAAAGTTCTTGACTTTCAAAAATCTCAGTTAAATATTGATTTTGTGCTAGACGAGTCGAGCATAAATCTCAAATTAAGTTCCACATATTTTATTGAACTTTGCTCATTACGTAACACCTAAGCATGTAGTAGATGTGCTTAAGTTGCACTTCTTGCTTGTAAGAGTTTGTTGCCATTTTTCGAAGAGATGTGATATTTCCAACCGATATCAAACATCATGATACTCAACTTGTTAAACTTGCAAATATATTCTAATATGTCTAATTCAATATATTACAAGATTACTCTTTAAGTTTTGTCCACTTTCTTAAATTGAATTCGAGCTCGAACTCCAATGAAGACCAAAGTGTGAATACGCTACAAGTTAGGATTATAGTAATCATGTTTATCTTTACCTTTTTTTTATGTGTTCTTGTATCTAGGTTTTCTGTGATTCTAATCTATTAATGGAGAATATTCCGTTTTAATGGCTATGCAAGTTGTTAAAATTTAATATATACACTCTAGGTTCTCGCAAATATACGATGTCAATTGTACGTGACAAGTTTGATATAACCTGTATGAGGGGCTCATAAAATTGTACGATCCACATGTTTAATTGATTACACGAATAATTAATTCTCATGCACATAGGAGAACATAAAAGCGGAATTTAAATATTTTATACTTTCTACTAAGCAAATCCTCCGCTTGTGGAAAAATAAATTGAATAGTTAGCTATCGAACTGTAATCCATACCGATTCAAATTCTCTTCTCAATCTCCCACGCACCGACCTTAGGAAGTTCTAACCTATTCTGAATCTACTTACTAGAATATCGTGTGGGCGAATCTATCTAGTAATTTAGGAGAAAAGAAAAACGAAAATTAAAGCGTGTAATACATCAAATTTTCGAAAGTTATAGAGATTTAAATCTCCAAGTGGCCGAAAATTACTAGGTGTAGGAGTGTTATTTTCGGCCCCTTCATAGTCCCTTTATATAGATATTGGGGGCTAGGTTAAAGCTTCTAACGAGAATGAATTTGATCCCATATAATAGAACCATATTCTCACATTTATCTCTTGCAGTTATCAACTATAATTCAAATTCAAATTTGAATTATATTAAAATTAAAATGGGCTTGGACAAATCCATAATTTGATTAAATTAATTTCCAAGTAACCTTTGGGTCCAATTAAATTTAATTAATTGTTTGGTTCACCTTATACTTAAATTAATTAATTTAAACTAATTTGTTCTCCAATTAATTACTCCATGAAAATGCAAATAAAGTGCAGTTCTATTATAAATATTTATCAACTCCACTATAGGGTAAATATAGAACTCATCTTGATTCATTCGAATTACAGATGTAACCCTTTTGTCATTAATTATTTCCCGCGTTTAAGATTTTCTAGATCCATTAATTAATTGAGTTTGCTAACAACTTACAATTAATTAATATATTTATTCGTGAGTGATCCGTTTCAGACCTTAATTATTACATATGGAATAAATTCCCTATCGGCCGGGTTTCTTATGCAATTAAGCACAAGTTTAATCAATAACGCATGAATCGAAGAACAATCAATAATTATTAAAGAGATTCTAAACACTAGATAGAGAATGACCATCAATTCATAAAACAATCAACAATAAGAATTAAAACATATTGATTAAGATAGAATCTTGGATTGAGCGTCAAACTCGCCTCAATCCTTCGTCCCGAGGAGAAATTACAAGGAAATCAAAGTAAACTAGTGTTACTAGGGTTTGAAAGAGAAAATATTAAAGGAGGATAAAAAGAATGCCCAAAATAAAAGTTTAAAAAGCCTAAATCCCGCCTAACGGCCGATGGGGTCGAGCTTCTGTCCCAGCCGCTGCACAGGCCCAGCAGGCTCTGGACTCCTTTCTGTAAAATACGAAAATTTTAAAAATAGATTCTTGAATCTCATCTTGACAGGAGTCCGTAGCCGCAAACGGATCCAAATTTGGAGCTGTAACGAAGTAGAACGAGCCAAGACAACAATTGTTGCGCAAGACGTAACAATTTCGCATATGGCCATGCTCTTGCGTTCTTTCTCCTCTCATCTTCTGCCCGTAACTCCTAGCAAACACCCGTCCGGTTTACTCGACTTCATTTCTTCGCATCCTCAGCTCGTCTCGGCTCGTTCTTTACGCTTCCTCGCGCCAAACTGCAACTCCATGACTCAATTTCACGCCATTTTTCCACACCAAGCAACCTACACACAAATTCGATACCGACGTAATAACAAACGATATACTAAATAAAATTAACTAAAATACTACGAAACGAGACTCGAAAACACGTGTAAAAACCCAACAAATACGTACCAAACACAAGCTATAATGTTATACCCTCTTATTTATTTTTACTATTTCTCTTCACCTCAAGAAATATGTAAGGTGTTTATGTTATTTGGAGATCAACATCACCTTGAAAATGTAATTTCACAAGATAGGATTATTGTTGATCCCAGAAAGAGCACGTTTGGTGTATGGAGTGTGAATATATCAAAATTCCTTTTTTTTTTTGCCTTGAACAACTAGATCAAGATGTGAGTTTGTTTACTTATGAAGTAAGCTCACTTGGATTAGCGGGCCAACTTATATTTGTAAGAAAGAGATCAATCTACTCAAACAAAATCCCGATATCAAAGTCAAACATAGTCACTCAATTAAGATTGTAGTGTTTCCCGTTAAACAAAGCTATCTAACAAGACACAATCACGATATACGCACATCTCACATCTCCATAACATTCAACATGTCAAATCCCCTTTAATTTAATTTTTTTAAGAAGGCAAACAAGAACGTTTTAAGGGAATTGATCATTGGGTATAAACTTTAATGGATCTCATCGAATATCTCAATGTGGTTTCTCATACTCATTATCAAAGATAAGATGAGTAGAGCCCACGAACTTAACTCGACAACTCATTACGCCCTTCTAGTGTTTTTTATTCAATATTTACTTCTCTTTTTCTTTCTTAGATAGAAAAAAAATTAGACAGTAAAGGGAATAAGACATGTAAATGACAAGGGGGTATCACTCATAATTCAAATCATAATTGAGCTCAAGTTATCTAGCTAAGCAACATGCCCCACTAAACAAACCTAATCAAACAACACAACCTAATCAAAAATTGAATCAATCTAAGTCCTACCACCATTCATACCACATATCAATGCTTAACATGCTAATAAACGACTTTCAACAAATATATTTGCAATTAAACAAGCAAGAAAACACATAAATGATCAAGACAGAGAGACATAAACAAATAAACAACTAAAATGTAAAATACAAGCAAGTCCATCCCTCCCCACACTTAAATCTTACTACGTCCTCGTAGTAAGTTAAGAAAAGGTAGAGAGGACTTCCCTTATGACGACACAAGCCGGCTCAAACCCGAAAAGCCGAAAGACTCCCTAGAATGATATCTGCACACACAAAGAAAGAAAGACAAACATAAAACCGAAAAAGAAAAAGAAAAACAAAATAAAAAGAAGAAACTTGAAAAGGACTCAATACGTTCGATCTTGTGAATCTTGATGTAGTCGGATAATGAAGAATGAAAAGCGTCGGATTTTGTGCTCACTTGCAATTTAAGATCGTTAATTGGCTATTTATTTATTAAGAAAATAAATTACTAAAAAGTAAATAAAGAAATAACGGAAATAAAAACAAATGCTCATTTAATGTCTCGAACTCAACAAAATATCTCCTCCGTGAGTTCTTAGGTTGGCTAGGAAGTTTGTCAAAGAAAATACTTGCACAAACACAAACGACAAAAACCAAAGCATAATATCTGCTAAAAAGAAAATGATAAAGAAAACAAGAAACAAAGAAACAATAATGAATGAACGAAACGATACGAAAATATTGAACACGAAAACATAAAATAACGAACATAAAAAACACTCAAAATCAAAAACGCCTAAAGCTTTCCTCGGTGAATAAAATTATCCATCTCAAGGCGATTCTTTTCGGTAATCGAGGCAAGTGGATTGAAAGTTATTCTTAAAAAAAATTAAAAATAATCAAATAAACTATCATAAATAACATGCTCAAACGCAACTAATCAAAACCTTTAAAAAAAAACATGCTTTGAACATACTGTTTAAAATAAATCATGCAAGTCACACAGTGTGATTGATTACACAATCAATGTTGGGAAACCCTTCACAAAATTTAGTTTTGATGATGTTCTTTCGAAACACACTTAGATTTATTTTATGTCTTACTTGTTAGACTCAGCCTGCTCAAATGTAACACGGAGATCACTATGCCAAAAGTGAACCTGATAGAATAGCAAGCTTCTTTTCTTTAGACCAGGTTAGCTGATGAATACAATGTAAATAACTCAAATACTTTAAGTATTATGTCCTATAGGAAGTCATCTGGTTAGATAGTCTTTTGGATATTCGAAGCAAGCAGACCACCTAATGAAGGTCACTCAATCTAAACCAAGTCTGGTTTCACCCAGTTGTCAACGCCATCTTTTGGAGCCAATTTTGGACCAAATCACCTCGCTGGCAGAGGACCTGACCTGCTTGACCAGACCAGCTTGGAAGAGTGAACATGTCCCTTACAGATCACCTAGATGGAGACTTGGTGAAACCTCAGACATACAATGAGTCATCTGATGTTTTTCAGATAGTCATCTGGTATATAATGCGTCACCTTATGAATTTAGAGAGAATCTCATCATTTATGTCACATCACCATATCTTTTATAGAAGGAAAGATAATCAATCAGAAATCAAGAAGGAAGGTGAATCAATCGAAGCTCAAAGAAATGAAATAAATCAATCAGCTATCTGCTTTCCATAATTAGAGAGATTCAGTCAACCATTCCTACAAGGTAAGAGGATTAAAATCAGGGATTCACATCTTTGATTGACAATCAGCATTTAAAACACGCCAATCTACCTCAACGGTCAGAATTTCGAATTTTGCACCTATAAAAGCTTCGAACAACATCTGGAGGAGTACTGACAATTCTAACGCGCAAACTTCAAGCTGAAACTCTGTCAAGAAATCTACTCAACCATTGAAGCATTCAACGAGGAGATTTCATATTCCAAAAATCGTTCAAAGCCGTTCATGATCGAAATACACCAACCTCGATTCAAGTCTGTATTATCGAGAAGAAGGAGGAAGATATCTTCGCTAGCTAGTAGTTTTCTAGTGGACTAACGTGAATGTATTTTGTAACAAATTTATCTGCAAGTTGTAAGGGACACGACCCTATTCGTGCACAAGTTTTATTCTAGTTCTGACTGGAACTTGTGGCTCGTTCTCAGCGAGTATAAAGAAGAGAGTATCATAGTAGTGGATAATCAATCTAGTTTTGATTGGACCGTGGACGTAGGGGGTTTCCCAAACCACGTAAAATAACTATGTTCTTTACATTACATATTTATTTTCAGTTGTTTATTCACTATTCTAGCACTTGCATACAAACTTGCATTGATTTAATCACTCCTTAATATATTCGGTTAAGTGTTTCAAAAGGTTTTCTAATAAAGAGCTACAGATTAAATCCACCATATTCCGCACACTACACTCTATTGGATAATAAGATCACTCTTGCTATCTGCGCAGCTTAACACATCAGAGAGAACTTATCTGGACATATTACTAGACGAACTGGTAGCAAACCTAGTAGTCAACCTGGTCTGTCAAACTTAGCAATCTCCCTTCGAGAAAGCTTAATCTCTCTAGTTAACCTGTCAAGTAAACTAAAAAGTTTGTATTTGGTTTATTCCCCCCCCCCCCTCCCCCCCCTCCCCCCATACACCAAACATTTTCTTGCTCTTTCGGGGCCAACAATCAATTTTAAAACGGTCTTACTGGTCATGTAACCCAACGGTCAGAGGCCACACAGTGCTGCTATAACTGCTAAATTACACCTAAGCTATTACCATGAGCCTGACACCAAAGAAATTAATCGACTTTAATAAGCCCACAGCGGAGGGGTCATATTGCCATCAATTAAATTATTACATGCATCTTAGAGAAATGTTATCACGTGAACTGGTAAAATGTGATCCCGCATGTAATCAAAACAAGTTACTTCACGAAAAGACCGTCTCATGGAGACCATATGTAATCTTAGCAAATTAAATTAATAAAATGCAATTAAAATTATAGCTTAGTCATTTTAATTTTTTTTTAAATTTAGCACGGATAATCACATGATATGTCTAAAATCCAGATAAGATCTCCAAAAAATGACATATCAATTTAGACAGGATCTCCATAATAAATAGCAAATAAAAGCCAAATTAAAACAATTAAGCACATAAGAAGGGAAATAATTACATTTAATTATCCAAAATATGATAAAATCAACTAATAACTAAAACTAAAGAATTTAAATTTCAAATCCTACATCTTCTTTATCTTCATCTCCAATTCAAATTTTAAATTTAAATTGGGCTTCAAAAACCCAAAAATTCAAATTTCAAATTTCCAATTCCGGAGTCCGGACGGGCTAGCCCCAGACCCGTCATATCCACAGGAGAAGTCTGCCGAGGGTTGTCGAGGGGCTGTTGAGAATACCTTAGCCGCTGCCGAGCGTAGCCAAGGCCCAGCGCCTGGCGCACGTGTGATTACATATTTTAAGCCACAAAACAGGCACCGAAGAACGAACAAACGAATAAAATCGGTATTAAATTTTATAAGCCACGTAATATCATATATATAATGCTAAAATTAAATCTATCATCCTAATATCAAATTACGATCATAGGAAAATAAATAAGAATGAAATCCAATTCATATAAAAAATTAAAATCATGTGACCGGCTCTGATACCAACTGATAGAACCTGTATGAGGGGCTCCATAAATGCGCATGATCCACATGTTTAATTAATCACGTGAATAATTAATTCTTATAAAAAATAATATCACATAGGAGAATATAAATACGGAATAAATAAATTTATAACTTCTTCTTAGCAACTCATCCACTTGTGGAGAAATGATTTAAATCGTTAACAAGAACAACAATCCACTCCAAGGGAATTCTTCTCTTGATCTCCCACGATCCAACCTTGGAAACTTATAACATATTCTCAATCTATATACTAGAATATCGTGTAGGCGAATCTATCTAGTAATTAAGGAGAAACAAGAACGAAAATTGAAGCTTTGAATGCTTTTAAATTTTTAAAAATTTTAGAGATAAAATCTCTAAGTTGGCTGAAAATTCCTAGGTAGGGGGAGTGAGATTTTTGGCCACTATGTAGTCCTTTTAAAGATATTTTGGGCTAGGTTATAGTTTTTAAGGTCAATGGATAAGATCTCAAATAATAAAACTATAATATCCCACTATAATCTCTTGTAGTTTCCATCTATTATTCAAATTCAAATTTGAATAATTCAAAATTAATTTAGACTTGGTCAAATTCATAATTTAATTAAATTAATTTTCAAGTTACTTTTAGGCCCAATTAAATTTAATTAATTGTTTAGTCCAATTTCATCTTAAATTAATTAATTCAAGTTAATTAAACTTCAAATTAATTACTCTATGGAAATGTAATAAAGTGTAATTCCATTATAAATATTTATCGACTCCACTATAGGATAAATATTGAACTCATCTTAATCACTCAAATTACGGATGTAACCCTATTGTCATTAATTATTTCCCGCGTTTAAGATTTATTAATTCCATTAATTAATTGAGTTCGCTGACTACTCATAATTAATTAATATATTTATTTGCGAGTGATCCAGTTCAGACCTTAATTATTACATACAGAATAAATTCCAACCGGCTGGGTTTCTTATGCAATAAACCTTTTTGAATGCCTCACGCGTATTTAATCAACTCGTGTTACCGAGACGCTATTATGTGTGACCGACAATCGAGTACTTCTAGCTAAGCCAATCACTACTGCCCAAGACATACCTATTTAGGGTTACGAAAAACCCGCAAGCGTAGATGAATCAAAACATCATCTAATCAGCCGCATATACTAATGTCATCGTCACAAATTAAGAAATAACTAATTTTCGAGACCTCGTTCTAAGCAAAAACACGTAGAACTTATCTCACTATGAAATCTATCAATATGTATACACAAAGCATGTCTATCAGCTTATATATACCGATATCATTTTGCGGGTTAAGGTCAACTCTCGCATCAAATGATACCGCAGCCTTTACCGACTAGACTGTTCAAGTCTGTTTAGACTGTGACTTTATACTACAAAGGAGCTGACTGTGTTACCTTTTATGATCATCGATCCACCACACAGTCTACAATTGTAATAAATGGATTTGTTTGCAATTCAATATATAATAATAATAAATAACAAACCAATGTAGAAACATTTATTCTCATTAAAGTGAAACTGAAAACAAGTCTGATACATCGTCTAAGCATAAAGCATGCTTTGAGGTATACAAACTCTAACATAAATAACAATGATTCGCAATTAATAAATGATTTCTAGAGTTGCTTAATCACCTAACTCGTGTATTCGATAACTAAGCTGGAATTCTAACTCACGTATTCAAATTACACAATAGGAGAACCACAAATAACAACAAATATAATTTCTACGTTTCCAATTTGGAATTATTAATTGATTAAACCCTAGATCAAATTTTATAATTATTTCTCAATCTCATATAGAATAAAAGAGAATTAAATGGTGATCAAACATTCAATTCAATTAAACACAAGTTTAATCAATAAAGCATGAATCGAGAAACAATCAATAATTATTAAAGAGATTCTAAACACTAGATAGAGAATGACAATCAATCCATAAAACAATCAACAATAAGAATTAAAACATACTTATTAAGATAGAATCTTGGATTGAGCGTCAAACTCGCCCTCAATCCTTCGTCTAGAGACAAAATTAGAAGAAAATCAAAGTAAGCTAGTGTTGCTACGGTTTAAAAGAGAGAGAATATGAAATAAGGGTAAAAAGAATACCCAAAATAGGGGTTTAAATAGCCTAAATCGCGTCCAAAAGTTGAGCCGAGCGACCGCTGGGGTCAAGCTTCTGTCCCAGCCGCTGCACAGGCCCAGCAGGCGCTGGACCCCCCTTTCTGTAAAATACGGAAATTTTTAAAACACAATCTTGAAGCTCGTCTGGATAGGATTCCGTAGCCGCAAAAGGATCCAAATTCGGAATTGTAACGAAGGAGAACGGGCCAAAACAAAATTATTGCGCAAGACATAACAATTTCGTATATGGTCATGCTCTCGCGTTCTTTCTCCTCTCGTCTTTTGCCCATAACTCTTAGCAAGCTCCTGTCCGGTTTTCTCGGCTTCATTTCTTCGCATCCTCGGCTCATCTCGGCTCGTTCTTTAAGCTTCCTCGCGAAAAACTTCATCTTCATGACTCAATTTCGCGCCATTTTTCCACACCAAGCAACTTACGCACAAATTCGACATTCGACGTAATAACGAACGAAATACAAAATAAAATTAACTAAAATACTACGAAACAAGACTCAAAAACACGTGTAAAAACACAACAAAAACGTACCGAACACAAGTTATAATGCTATACACTCTTATTTATTTTTACTATTTCTCTTCATCTCAAGAAATATGTAAGGTGTTTATGTTATTTGGAGATCTACACCACCTTGAAAATGCAATTTCACAAGAAAGGATTATTTCTTATCCCAGAAAGAGTACATTTGGTGTATGAGGGGTGAATACACCAAAATTCATTTTTTTTTTGCCTTGAACAACTAGATCAAGATGTCAGTTTGCTTACTTATGAAGTAAGCTCACTTGGATTAGCGGGCCGACTTATATTTGTAAGAAAGAGATCAATTTGCTCAAACAAAATCTCAATATCAAAGTCAATGAGTTGTTCTTAGCAGATTAACTAGTAGCTTAATTGAGCAGGTCAACTGATCTGTTGAAAGACTAATCGTATGTGGAAGTGATGATCTTTTGGTTGCTCTTATGGTTAGAAAAATATTTTATTTTTAGCCAAGTATTTTTTTTTAGACAGACTGATTGACACATAAATGGAAAGCTCGCTTCTCTTAACAAATCAACTAACTAGGGAATGATGAATAGGTCAAAACAATATATAAAAATGCAGAATATAAAAGACACAAGAAATTTAACTTGGTTCGAAAAATTCCCCGCGTCCATAGTCAATCAACACTAGATCGACAATTTTTTAACTTTGGATCTCTCTCTTATTTATACTTGTTGACTACGAGATCAAGTTTTATTTATACTTAATGAGAACGAGCAACAAGATATATAGTTTTAAGGTAGTTTTCTTTTTCTTTCTTCCGCATTCTACTCTATTACATAGTTTGATACAATGAATAATTATGAAGGATTTCTAGAACTCAGTTTGAAGGCTCAATACAAATACATAGTTTTAGGGTAGTTTCTCCAAGAATATGAATTTTTGAATGTTGTGTTTAGCTATGAAGCTTGAAGAATTTTGCAACAGTCTGACTCCTTTCCTTTATCTAGAATACCATTATTGTCCACACACACACATTTTCTAAATAATGACTTGAAGTATTTATATATGTAGCATTTGAAAACTAGTTGTTGTAGCATCATTAATGAACACTGGATGCAAATATGATCATTGACATTGACTGTACTTCTAGTCGTTGGAGTTTGTCCTACGTGTCGTATGACGTGATAGTGAAGAGGTTGGTTGTGATCTATTTAAACAAATCGTTAGCTTCCTCCAATATGTATGATCGGGTCATTGGACAAACTGAGCAGATTTATACATCGATTTGCACTTAGACAAGTCAACTCCATGATATGTGCTTTAAGTTGTCTCCTATCAATCTGCTCCTCGGGTCGGTCGTTCGATTTCCTTGTCGAATGGCTCTTGATCAATTTGCTTGTTGATATGCTCATACAACATGTCAACACTTGTGTTTCCAAGTTGATGCAACACTTAGGCTAGAACCAAATTGATCTTATTGACCATATTGATAAATCAATTCGTTCTTACGAGTTTATCAATATACTATAAAACAATAAGGTTGATCTTATGATCCAGAGCGTTAACTTCATTTGTCCTTACATTGTGATCTCATTTCTAATACTTAGACTAAATAAGATCAATCTACATTGATCAGATCGTACATCAATGTGTCATTCCTATGAACAAGAGTATTACTATATATCTATTCATAAGACATTAGAACAACATGTAAGTCTAACCTTAATCTCGACAAGTCTAAAACATCTATCTTCCTATATGTCAGATAAACAATATGCTCTATACATAATTGAATCAACCATGTGTAGGACTCCTATCAAATCAAATAAAGCAACTACCATGTCATTCTCAGTTTCTCACCAGAAACATTGCCGCTTTCCTATTGCAAAAACAGTTTCAATTTAGTGAAGATATAAGTGGCCCAAGGCCCCCCAAGTTTATGTCCACAAAAACTAGAGGTTTGCTACTTTGAATTACACTTTTATTATACACATATTGAGTCCTAAAACAGCTTTTACATATGTATCGTATATATGCAACTAATCATCCAGCAACAGAACCTCACAAACAAATCAAACATTATAAAGGTAAAGATGTCTCTTAAACTTGCACCATCTATCCTACTCCTAACAGCTCCGTGTACAAGTTACAACAACACATCATCATCACAAATGCCTCCTCCGCTTTGAGTTGGTAGCGGTACATGATTGATCATGGCAGCTAACATTCTGTAAGGGCGAGGAACTTATGTCGGGTACAAACACTGCAGATTCTGGAGTATTCTGGAAATCATTAGGCCAGTAAAACCCGGATGCTGTTGGTGGAGAAGAAATCTGTGGCACCGCGAAGTATGTTTCTGGCACCTGCTCTAGGCAGTCATCGCCGTCCAACTCACCATCAGCGACTAACAGAATTTGAGAGCTATCAGAACTTCCAAGCTTCCCACTATCTGCCTGGTAATATACATTAAAACATCATAAGCAAATTAAAGCTCGTAAAGTAAAAATATAGAAATTGTGAGATATATCTTTGAACTCCTGGAAACTTAAGTCAGTGTGAGGTGCGTGTTTATAAGCAGTTCCATGAGACTTTCTCGAGCAACCAAAATGATAAGGTGAACCATCCATGAAGTATCATTCGAGAAACATAAGAATGATATGATCAGCAGCAGCAACAAACATTCAATTTTCCCATGTGAAACTCAACTACTCGAGATTAAATGTGCCAGCTAGCCTATTTTATGCCTGGTAGTGGAAACACAAGAAAACTCTCAACCGGGTAAAACTTGTAATGTAACTAGGTGATAGCAAGGCTGCAAACTAACTCACTCTAAAGTACCACTGTCCACAACTATAGGGTAAAGACGGAAACAAATCGCAGCCAGGTAGAAGGGAACTGAAAATATTTATATACATGAAAGCAAAATAAAAAGAAAAACAAAATTACAATAAAAATAAAAATAAAAATAGTAAATACTCCCTCCGTCCATGAATTTGTTACACATTTTGTCATTTTAGTCCGTCCACGAATTTATTACCCGATTCCTTTTGTCCTTTTTTTGATAAGTGGACTCCTCTACTTTACACATAACTCAATTAAATACAATAAATCAAATGGTAACCAAACTCCACTCAATACACAATATACCTAAGTCAAACTATTTTCTTAAAACATGTGCCCGGTCAAAGTGGGTGACAAATTGGTGGACGGAGAGTGTAGTAATAGTAAAAAAAGGAATTAGGGACAGAGAATAATATCATTCGGTACTACCTGAGCTTAAACTTCCAATAGGAGAGTCTGTTTCTCAAGAACTTGGGAGATAAAAGAAGAAGAAATAAGGTTTTGGTTCAATAAACAGGTTTGTGAAAGAAAAAGGAAATACTAGAAAGATAGTTAACTAAGCAATTCTCCGTATAATCTTTTGATGTACTCAAGGGGAGCTGCACATTGAGCTCATGTACCTTTAACACAGTAAAGATGAAAAGTGTATGAGGAGATCAGATGAAGAAGTGATAAGTTTACTAAAATTTACATTTTGAATGGCATGAAGAAGCTGAGTGATTATTTAGCATATGCTCATTTACATGTAGAGCTAAGCCTTATTTACTAGGAAAATATTAAAATAATTTAAGGCCAAAGATAAATCAGAAAATGATTAGCATGCATGAACATAATTACTATACCTAAGAAACATTTCTTAAAACTGAAATAATGAGGCGCTGCATGATGTATACCTTAGATGAACTATTATCCATGAAATTGTAGTTCTGAGTGAAATCACCATATCCAAGAAATTCATCAAACTGCCACTGTGAAATACTTCCACTGGAGGAACCGCCAGCAAAGAGAAGCTTTGACAATCCAAAATCACCACATCCACTAGCCTGAACAGGTACGCTTTTACCATATTGAGTAGTTGATGCTGCCGGGGTGATCTTCTTCGGAAGAGAATGAGGTTCTGGTTCTGAAATTTTCTCAGCATTATTTGTCTTTCCTAAAGATGGTTCGGTATGAGTTTCAGTATCTTCTAGGCCCACTTTAACTCCTGTAAGTAAAAACCTTCGGTGCCCTGATACTAACGAATTTGATGTGTGTATAGCAACATCACATTTTCTGCAAAGTAAAGCTCGATCCTCTAAACAAAAGAAATATCCAACGGTTTCCTGCATAGTGAGGCAATTTCCATAAGTTTGCATGTTTCAGCGTTAGATTGGTGGACAATACTATCATTCTTTTACAAGACAAATTGGGGTGTCACTGACACAACAAGAAAACAAATAAGGAAAACAAAAGGGTAATAGACCAGTTGCATAAGCAGTGGATCAATTAGACTTGTCCCTGACCACTAAAAATCAGAAGTGTAATAACCTGCATCAGGGGTATCCAGATTGGGATTAAATGAGCGGACTATCCAATCACAATGGCCAAGTATGTTGCTTGGATCATTGACACCAAAAAGAGCTCATCATTAAAGACATATAAATGAAATATAGATGGAGTAGGAAAAGGTTTCATCAGCAGGATAGGTGGACAAAAGGTCCAATTGCAAGCGATATCCGCCTTGAGGATGAGGTTGTTTATGTAGTGGACCAGAATAATAGACAAGGAGAGAGAAATTAGTAATCAGGAATGAAATTAGTCATAAGGATAGATAAATTGGAAGGCCGATTGGTATATGCTATGGTCCCTAAGCACGCTTTGGGATCCTTGATTAGTTCATTTATCTTTTCTCGTAATGTTCAAACCTTAAATAAGTTGTTTACCAGAAAATAAATAATTATAATATTTTATAACAAATTCAGCTATATTTCACTTCCATCCTATTAAATAGGCCAGACTACATTCATTAAAATCAATGTAGCAGGCATAAATAAAGTCACCTCCATTTTTTTTTTCATTTTTTTTTTCATGTGTAGAGAATAAGGGAACCAATGAGAATACTCTATTAACAAGGATCTGAAACTAGCAAACATGGGGTAGTTCTCATGAGAGAAGATAGGAGCCCATCACGCAATTGGCCAACTGCATCATCTAAAAAGTAGCTTCAGTGTGTTGCAGAATCAGGATTCGGTTTGATGGTATGATAGGTTAAGGTGTTTATCTTCTAACTATAGAAGAACTCCCATACTTATTGTTCTTGCAGATTGATCACAATTTCCATCCAAAAACCACAGTTGGTTGAAGCTAGAAGTTCTAAGTTTCGCCATCCGACAAACCTCATTACCCTTGTTGGGTGAAGAGATGCCTTACACTCCTAGAACAGCTATGAAATACTTCATCTAGAGGCAAAGAAGACACTGTCACCGTCTCAGGAATCTGGCATCATCACAAGATCCTAAGAAATACTGGATGTAAGAGTAGCTACCTGAGCTAAGACATGTTGGGATTGAGGTACATGTTTCATATCTAGCAGCAGCAACAGTTACTGAAAGATACTGAATTTTGAAGGAAGTTAACCAGTCCAAATCCTATGTTTAAACTGGTAAGTGTTTAAATCACCAATTTCACCTTAGCGCAGAAATTGGTTTTTTTTTTCTTTCAAATATTTCCCTTTCTCAATCTAGGTTAGCCCCAAACTCGAGTTCAATGACCACAGAGGAAGAGAGTAGATACAAGCATAACAATATTACATCTCAGAATCAGCAGACCACCGAGTCATAATATAATCTTGAGCACACACTTGCATATCAAAGTGTACATATATAAAAACAAAATTAAAGGACCTCAACTTCACACAACCAAGTGCAATCATTGGATACACTCCCATAGATATTTTATTAATACTGAGACAAGTGACCAGTCAAACACAAAAGGTATCCCCACACACCAACGCGGCATCAAATTAACAGTATTCATCGCCTTAAACGACCCACCGTAAACCAACTCTACACATTCAAGAATCAGAATACTAAAAGAAACACACAACAATTAAATGACCTCCTTATTCAAAAAATCTAATGATCGAGTCCTGCACATGGAAATTTTATAATTAGCAAATGAAATATCTTCACACTAAAAATTTCCCCAATAGCAGCTCAATTAAAAATATCTCGCATAATTAGAGAGAGAGAGAGATTATGGGATAAAACCTGGCAAATATCACACATGGGCATCTGAGAAGAGGCGGTGGAAAGCGGGACTCTCGGGTGTTTACCGGCGAGCTTGTTGGCGGCGTGCACCTTCTGATCACAAGACCAGCACAGGGCCGCCTCATCGGCGCAGCAGAGGACGTTGGCCTCCGCCGCCTCGCAAACGTTGCACTGAATCTTCATAAATATCTGGAGATTATTAGGTGAGTAAGATGTGGACGACTGAACTCCACCTCTCTAATTCACAAGAGAGAATATATAGGTATAAAAAATCTGGAGGTTGTGTGGAAGAAGATAGAGATACTCAGTTGGAGGAGCATTGAAGAAGGTGAGGGAAATACAATGGACTTGCAACAACTCGTACACTCAACTGATTCTTTCTCTTTTACAAGGCCTCAATTTCTTTCTCCTTATTTTATTCTACTGTATTATCTTACTTTCATAGACCATAGTTCAGATATTTAGCGGATACTAACCGTTTCCATAATGGGCCTGGTAATACAATTGTTTGGGCTTGTACTGGTAGGCCATCGCAGTAATATTAGAAACGGTTAGAAGAAAATCATATATTCTCTTCCATAATTTCTTTTTTTTTTAATTAATTTTGCAATTTTTATTTATCTACAAAATTATTATATGATTTTTTTTGTCATTTTTCTAAAAAAATCATTTCACGTCGTATACATAATTTAATTAAATACAATAAATTAAATTGAATAAAACTTCATTCAATACATAGTAGTATATTTTAAGTCAAACTAATCAAAATGAGTAAGAAATTTAGTGGACGAAAAGTATCAAAGATTCATCGTCATGAATTTGTGTTAGGAAAATTTGATCCTGCTGATTTTAAAAATGATTCAAGTATGCCAGTCAGTTTAGATTGAAAGTGTGAGTTGACACGAACATCAATCTAAAACCAAAGAGGGTAAGAACAAAAATTAATAATCAAAAATATCTTTTAGTCAAAATAGGTTGGACCAAAATCAAACCAAACTTAAAATCTGAATTTAAGTACACTTAAGAGCTCTTAAAAAAAACTGTAATACATAATCTAACATGCTTGTTCTTATTTATGCACATTTTTGAGTTCTAAGGTGAAGATGAAGTAAGTAGAGTCTATAATTTCTAATTTCAACTTTATAGTTTCAGTCTTAGAGTTTGTGAATTAAAGATTAAAAGTAGAAGAAGTGTCTTAACTAAGTTCCTAAAAGAATAAGACTTAAGAGTATGAACAGTGAATACCTTACACTTCTGGATTGAAATGGTTTGGGTGGTTCTTTGTTTGAGCCGAGCTTCTCCTTATTTTCTTGCAGACTTTCTAAGTGCTGTTGGGAACTAATTTTCTAAGTTTAGAAGTGTAGTTCTATGGTCTTCTCTATGTATATAAATATAAGTATGCGTATGTTGTTGAGGTGTAGATTTTCTTGAAGACACTTGAGTGTTATATTCTTAAAATCTTCTACCTCTTACCTACATCTACTTCTTTATCATGCATATATCAGCAACCTGACTTTGTGTAATACCCCGATAATTAAAAACTCGAATAAAAGAAAAATTTATGAATAAACAAGGGATTCAAGGTCTGTTGAAAGTTTAAAGACTCGTATTAAAGAATAGAACTCCTAATGTGAGTTAAAAGTCATTTCAGAAATTTCTGAAATCGAGAAGGAAACCGAGAAAATTCGGTTTGACGTTTATCGTCATAATTTAAGTTCGAGAACTCGTATCGAAGCAGCGTCTGTTTTTCCATTCAATTATTTTACGATACGGAGATAAGGTGAAAAGTTAATAATTCCGACTTTCGGAAGAATGATGTATTTATCGAGAAATCACTGTTCATCGTTTTGAACGAGACGAGATAATTTTATTATCTTTTTAAGTTAAGTCCGGAATGTTTTTCTAAGAGAGCCATGATTTTCCAGAATGTTTCTGAGAACATTAATTTATCGAGAAGTCGAGAACCCAGACTATTAGTATGTTATTATAACGGGTAACAAGAGCAAATAGGGGATTCATTCGAAATTAGATATTTTGAAATTAGATATTTTGGAATTAGATATTTTGAAATTAGATATTTTGAAATTAGATATTTTGAATTTAGATATTTTGAAATTTAGATATTTCGAAAATATCTAAGAGGCGAAATACGGGATTCATTCGAATGCCCGGATTTGAAGTCCGAGACGAGATATGGACAAAGCGCGATAATTTACATACACTTTTATCGGGATACGGACCATACGCGGAAATTTTATTTTCGCCGTCCGTGAATAGTAGAACCGAGAACTCGAGAACTCGAGAAAACTCATATTTTTCGATGTTATAGCACGAGAGACGAAGATATCTTAGCGAGTAAGAAAGACGAGTGTGTTGATTCCCGTTTCAACTAAGATAGATAAATAACAAAGAATCGGATCGAAAATATCTAAAAGACGATTTGGACCCCGGTTATTAGATATTTGCGGGGCAACTTGTGGCCTATAAAAAGACCACAAAGTCACCCCATTTTGGATATTCACGTGAGATAGAAACAGAAAGTTGGCGTGAGAAAAGAGGAAGAGAAAAGGGAGGAGCTTTGCTCCGATTCTCGTCCCGTTCGTCTCGTTTTTCCAATTTCTTCGAAATCTAATCAAATAGAAAGGTAGCCCTCGATCTTACCTACGTTTCTACGATTTTATTTTCATGATTTGAGCATGAGAAAAAAATGAAATAGGGGCTGCCCTTTTCGATTTTTATTGAGCCGAGCCCGAACCGAAAAATGTCGATAATTAATATTGCTCCCATGAGTTAGATGAACGTGTGTTTTAAGTTTCAATGAAATCTAAGCATGTTAGGTTTTGAGAAGATAACTTAAGCTCGTCGTTTTATATGTTTTCAATTTTTCTCAAATGAATCGAATAGACGAGCATGTATATAGGTTATATACGAGCATTAGGTGAAATTATCAGATTTTTTCGACGACGTGCGCAAAAACCCTAAAGAGGCCGACTCCTATGCATGCCGAGCCTAATCACTCGATTTTATTTTCAAATTCCGATTTCATATTTGAACTCGTGAGCATGAATAAAGGTTAATATGATTTTATCGGATTTTTCCGTCAAGTGTGCAAAAAAACTTGAAATAAGTTAGTAGCCGATTTTCCATTATGTTGGATAATCGAGCCGCATAGTTTTTGTATGAGATTTATAATCTCATATTATGATTTACGAGCATGAAAAGGAGTTTCTCTCCGATTTTAAGTTTTAATCGAAGTTGGCCGTTCGAGAGCATGAAGAGTGTTATGCGATGTTTTATTTAACTAACGACCCTTCTAGAATTTAATCTGAAACTCGAACGATAGCCGAGTTAAAAGAACCGAGAATAATTCTCAAATAACAAAAGATAATAATTCCTTACACTTAGCGAATATTAGATGCGCTCGAAAATATTATCTCACTCGAGGTTTATTTAAAGGGTACGATGAAAGGTCAGGACCGCAGTTCGAGAAAGAAGCAGTCGTCAGTCCAGACGATCCAAGTAGGCTTTCTACGCTATACATTAAGTGTAGGCTTTCTATTACAAAGAAAATTATGTGTGCACGTATACTATTTATGTTGTGTCGAAAGGATTTCAAATTGAGAAAATATGTTTCAAAGTATTGTCTTGCCGAAATGATTTATGTTTTGTATCAATGCCTGTCTGATTAAGGGTACCTGGTTTAAGGATCTTGGATTCCTTGTTTAAGGATCCGAAGAATTGAAAT
>JAPKLX010000101.1:938725-983281 GCA_026898415.1 Leonotis leonurus | reverse complement strand
TGTAAATTAAATCTTCAGTTGAACTGAACTCAGTTATCGAATGATCAGTGTTCTATCAGTTAAAGTTCTCAGTGTTCTATCAGTCAAAGCTTTCAGTATATTCAGTGTTCCACTTTATCCACATTTCCTTCATTTATATAATTAATTAGTCGCGCGCCCGGACTCTGCCGGGGAGGGCGGAGGGTCGGGGCGTGACACTTTGGGACAACTATTAGAAATGACAATATCTTTCTTTTACTTGTAGATGCATAGATGGATGGAGGAGTAGGAAGAGTGCAGGCAGTCTTCCATCAAAGACTCTCTCTCCATCAGCTCCTTTCATTTCTATTATGTCTCTATAAATGTCTTGTTGTATTTATATATATCAGTAGGTAGTACAAGAGTTGTGTAATTTATTCACATATTTGCAAAGTCTTGTAAAATCTAATTTGGCAGATTTGTTCACCTTTATCAACCAAATCTCGATGTCTATCTATAGGAATGGATGTCTACTTATTTGTTTTATTTTATAGGCTTTATTATTACTTCTCACTGTGATTCAACATGTAATACATGTTAATACATTTTCTATAGAGTGCATGCTATATGTACATATTTATTTACTTATCTCATGTAAATAAATGATACTAATACCTACTATATATCTTGTTGATTTATACAAGATAAAAATCCTTAATAATATATTAGTATTTAAGATGTCACTAATTAATTATAATCATATTTCTATAAAATATATAAGTATTATCTAGTTAGGTATAATCATCTTCTCAAACATTATCCTTTATCTATTGCAAGCATTAATCTTTATTAATTTTTCATTTCATAAGTTCTAATTAATATATAGCTATTAATCGAACTAATTATTGATTATGCATCTCAAGAATTAATTAGTTTCGTCTTTTTGAATAACCCTATTTTATCAAAACGAACTCACATAATATCTATTATGGCTCTTTTAATTATAAGATGCACAAACAAGAGTTATTAATATCGATTATCTAATCGATATTTTAGAATTTTATAAAGAAATTTTCTTAAACAGATTTTCAATACATAATAACTACTAATAAAATAGCGGGATATTACAAAACGTATAAAAAAAATCCTGCAAAATCTACAACCAATACATCCCCAAATGTATATAAGAGCAACAAACTGATTACTAGCTTCCGCACACGATCTGTGTCGTTACAGGTAAGCTGTTTAAGAACACAAATAATCACACTCTGTATCGATACTATATGTTTTAGCAGATCAATATCTCTCACACATAGAATCTGACATACTATGCAAGCGAGTTGATCTGTTATATCAACGAACTAACCTCTCGATCTTGTTGTTCAAGGCAACCGAGCAAAAGTTGTATTTTGATGTATTCCCCCCACCCCATACATCAAACTTGCTAAAAATAATAATGATTGTTTCTTCAAAATAAAACCCACCAAAACGATCGGTTTTGATCAATTGATTATATTATTTAAGAGATCAGTTCGGTTTATATTTTCATGTTTGTTTCGATTTTTCGTTTCTTGAAAATTTGATCGGTCAGTCAGGTACACAACCCCAACCAAAATACAAGAAACTCATTAATTTCGAAAATTTTTATATCTATTAAGCTTTATTATGGACAACTAAAAAACATTTAATTAAGAATAAAACGTATTTTTGCACTTCAACGACAACATGCTTAAGTAGTAAAAAAGTTCACGCCTTTTTAATCATATTAATATTAAAAAAAAATTCAAACTATTGACAAATTTATTGTTAATCTTTTGTTTTTGTGGTCTTTGGAAGAAAAGTTCACAGCCACTCTCTCCCTCACCCGCTCGCTCATGCTTGTTCTTTTTTGTATATATATTTCTTGTTCTTTTTTGTATATATATTTTTTTAATTTTAGGCAAGATCTTCAATTCTATCATTTGGATATCTGAAAGATATATTGTTGAAACCATTAGCTCACTAAATTCTTTGGAGTTTCAAAGATTTTAAAGATTTTACTTCTCCATTTAAGGTACGAAAAAGTAATCTAACTGTTTGATCTGTGCTTGTTTTTCTATCTTACAATAAGTAGATATGAAATTCATGTAATTTTATTTATTGTGTATGCATGTTTAGTACATTTTTGTTTGATATTTCGTTTATATGTCAAGTCTTGATGTGTTATTCTAAAGCTTCTTTTTAGTATTTTTGTTTAATTTTTATGTCGGAGTTTGTTTTGTATTGTTGGTTGGTAGGTATCAACGTTGGTCAAGAAGTGGTGGATAAGTGACGAAAAAGAAAACGAGGAGGACAAATGTGATGCGACGACTATTGCTTTGCTTCGTCATTTTTTGTATCTCGCATGAATCTTCACTAAATTTAGCACACCAGTCATATGCTAACATCAGTAAATGTCTTGAATGTGCAAAAGTATTAAGACAACAATTTGTAATAAAAAAAATATAATTTTTGGTGGAATAATGCTTATAAATCTAACAATCTTAGTGTAAAATTTATTGATTTGTTATAGGAACAATTTACAAACGAATTGATTATGGACTCATTTATATAAAAAAAATTATTTTATATAATTCATTAGAACGATATTGATGCAAATACAATTGTTTGAAATTGAGTTAGCATATACATTATTGAGGTGAATTTGCAATTATTACATAGTTCTACTATTATGTTAGAACCATGATAAATATTAACTAACATCTTCATAATTTTTGCTTTATGACTTCAAGATTAACATTTGAAATGAGATGCGATTTTTGCTGGCAATAGTTAGAAGTAAGGAGGGACAATTATTAGTGGTCACCTCTTGTGTATCCAATTTGGGAAATTTTGATCATGCAAACAATTTGAATGCATAATATTAATCAAGCCATACATGTGTATACCACTAAAATTGAATAAGTAATAAAATGACATTTCGGCACCATTTGCATATAGCTTTTGCAAGTACCTCACTACTCATCCATGTGCACCCCACCCCACATCTCAATGACTTTTGTTTATTATTATGAATTTTTTAGAACCAATTATGTCTTTAATAGTTTGAACATTAAAATGCAACGTCAACTTGGAGTAGCACAATCATCTCACTGCTTGGATACAAGTCACTCATGCAGACCACTTAAAGTAGGCCACTCATGTAGAACAGCAAAAGAAGGTCAATGTTAGATATTTTACACCGTGTAATTGGATTAACTTGTTTGATCAATATCGTCATAATAATACATCATATAAGTTTGGTGGTGCGGAGTGCACACTTATATGAATTTATTATGATATTAGGGGCGAAGCCCCTAAAGGACGGGGTCCAAGGGGCAGCGCCCCTGGCGGGGTCCAAGGGGCAGAGCCCCTGGCTGGGGTCGAAAATTTAATTTTCGAAATTACAAGCGGAAACAGAACCACGCAGCCAGCGACCGCTGGGCAGCCTTTCGCTGAAAGAACAGAAAGCAGTAGCCAGCGACCGCTGGCTAGCAGTTAAATGCGTGAGTTTTAAATGTTCCTGGCGGAATTTTCATAGAGACCAGTCGTTTTCTTTGTGTTTCGTTTGAAAAGAACTCTTTTGATCAACACTTCTCGATATAGAACATACAAAAGTTCTGACTCTGAATTGTATCCGATTGAATAATTCGATAGTATCGTCGAATTGATTCGATCTGAAAGTGTTTCACGCCTTTCAGAGAATCCGGTTTCTATTTGTTTGTCAATTTACTCCTACAACTCATACAGACCAACAAAAGCAGGCCAGTGAACAAGAAGGATTGAAGATGAGAAGTAAAAGTTGGCCCAAGAGGGGTTGATTAAGAAAATGAATCAAACATTGTGTGTGTCGTATTTGCAACCATTTTCTTTCCCTATTCAATTTGTTTTTAGCCGTTTTTTTTCTTCATCATTCTCTAATGCAATTCCTCTAATTTTTAGCAAACTATTCTACCTAATATTGATCGTCATGTCCAAGTTTATCTATGTCAGAATCTTAACTTTTTTTTTACGTTAAAGAAAATTTTATAAACCTATTTCTCCAAGGTTGGGTAATATGGTTTTTAAATTATTGTGTAGATCCAATTATTTTAGTTCAACTTTAGATTTATTGTGCAAGCAGATATGAGCGAACTTTCTGTAACAAAGGCTACTTATTATGTTATGTGAAATTGAAGAGAATAAAACAACATGGAATTATATGGGTAGATCTTTTAATTTTTGTATTAGCAATATTTTCTATATAGATTCTAATTTTTTCGACCAGAATTATTCAAAATTTCTCATTATTATATTTCTCTTCCATCTTTACAACTACAAAGTAGAAAGTTACTGAAATATGATAATCATATATTGTCACAACCGAGCTTTACAAAGAATAGTAAAGCCCAGAAAACCGTGACTAAGGGAGGGATTAAAGAAATGGAAATAGAATGGGGGGAGTAGAATAAAGGCGAATTGAACAACATTAACAAAACTTAGGTTGATGATTCATCGTACGTAATCAACATAGGAAGAACTTGAGTCATAAGCTCAATACATAAACACAAATATTAAAAGAGTCTGAAATTTTGAGTCTATTACATAACGGTCTTAGCTAGCAGCGGAAAGTTATTTGAATCGATGAAAATTCTACTTGTGTGAAGACACGTAGAACCCCAAAAGTCGACTACTAAGAGACCGACAAGAAGTCTGACGTAACACCCCACCTTCAATGTTTCTTAACCTGCACGTTAAGAATTACATGTAGGGCTGAGTACAAAAGGTACTTAGTAGACACATGTTGAAATCGCACTCATACAAATATAACTGTCAAGCCATTATAAGTGAAGCATAGAGATTTTGTCTCTAAAACACCTATGTTCACCAAAATTATTTCTCGTGAAAATCCTAAGTTCAACTGCAGTCTAAGTTCTTTGTAATCAACCATATCTGATATTTTAATGTGCCGGAGAGGTGGCCACCTCTCACAGACAATGAATCGGTCAATCCTCTAAGATGACTCACGGTCCGCTATGTACACTAGTGCGAATAAGATATCTAATCTATTGGGACCCGAATTCGATTTATAAACAGATAGACATCATACATAAATTGAAACAATTATGGCAAGAAAGTTCTTTGGAAACAACATATATTCTGGTGTGTGTTGGGGGATGCACCCATTTCAAATTTCCAGATTAAATCATCCACCCAATTTGTATAACACAATTAATAACACTAAATCAAATTGATTTAAGCTCCATTTAAATTTATAATAATAATACAACTCAAATCAATTTACTTTCTTAAAACATTTGTTTAAGAATTGTCGTACTCTTTTATATCAAGTAATGCAGGTTAAAATTAAGAGAACTATATAGAGTTTATAAAAGATGACTAAATTTGTATATAAAATAGTGTATGTATATAAAATTTAGGGGGCTAAAACGTAGTTTAGAAAAGTACGAGAGTTTAGATTTGATGAATTGAAAAATAGAAAAATGGAAAAAATAACAAGAATGATAAAATAGAGAAAGAAACTTAAGATCTTAAATTACCGCAAATAAGAAACTTGATTTCAGATCCCTAAGATATTTTGAATATGTAGATTTACAAATGATGCAAACTCTTTTGTTTGTGGGCAATTTTAACTTTTTATGATGTCATCCACAAAGGTATGCTTTAATACATAGGGTAGTTTCTATACATTTTATCAATGGAAATATTTATGCATCGACATATAATTTAGGAGTTTGTTTAATTAGTTGATTATAGAATATTTTTTTTAATTAAATCCAATTAGGGTTTAGTAATTTCGGTTCCAAATTATGAATTCTCTCATTTATAACTGCATATTGATGCATTGAATTATATATTTTGATGCATAATTCACTAAGCATGAAATGCAGATTGGTGCATATACTAAAGCTATTTAATGCACTAGTTTTGAGTATTTGATTCATAGTTGTGTATTTTTTTTTATTCATATACTTATATATTTTATTTTATAATTTCCACATGATTAGTTGCGAATAGATGCATAAATTATTTTTTATTCGATGCATGTTTTAATTATACATCTAGTGTTAGCAAAATTTGTGGAGTATGTTATTTAAGCTTTTTATGCATTGAATTTTGCAATTGATGCATATAATTGTATTTATTTTACTAGAGAACCAAATACATAACAGAGTGCAAATAACACACATTAATGCATGATTGTGGTGATGATTTCAGGTTATTGATGAAAAGAGGTCGACATGTTTATCAAACAATGTATGAAGAAGATGAAATTGAAGAGACATGAAAAGGAAATTAACTTGGATAAAAAATAAATATTATTTTGTTTAGTTGAATGCTTGGAAAATTATTATTTTATGTTGAATCATTAATATGTGTAATGTTGAGTTAACATTTAAATATAATTAGTGTATTATGAATTAACTTTAATATTTGACATAATGCAGTTTGTATATAATTATATTATAATGCATAATGCACAAAACAAAATGCATGATGTGGTTCGGATGTATGCATATTTCACCAAACAAGGAATCATGTTGAACAAATGCAAAATCCATTTAGATTCAGAGCATTATCAATCATAATTGAGATTCAGTGAACTATAAGAACATTTTTAATCCGACCGACCTAGTTATGGTATTAATAAGAGTAGGAATATTTAAAGATGTGTTGTAATATTGAAAATTTATGAAATTAAATAACACCAACAACTAACTGGGAACGTTTCCAAAAAATCAGCGACAAGGGGTTACAAAATGAGTACAATGACTTTAGTAACCTTTTATAATGTTTAAGTAAAATGGTCGTTTACATCTCTATATGTAACACCCGAGCAGGGGCGGATCCAGAAATTGCACTTGGGGTGGGCTAAAAAAATAAAATTTTCAAAACACTATATTTTATACATGCACAAAAATTTTGGGGTGGGCTAAAAGTGTATTGGGCTTTAAAAATATACATATATAACACTATAAATTTTGGGCTTGCACTGGGCTTCCAGTGCAGCCCCTTAATAGATCCGCCCCTGCACCCGAGTATTTTATACCTAGCTTATAGGTGTTTTAAAATTCCAAGAATAAAATTTTTGGATTAGAAACTTTATTTATTTTATACCTAGCTTATAGGTGTTTTAAAATTCCAAGAATAAAATTTTTGGATTAGAAACTTTATTTTGAAGTTTGCTGCCAAGTTTCAGCGAAAATGGAGACCAAATCTCCGCTCTTTCGAGAACCGGCTTATACTTTTATAACGGGTAACAAGAGCAAATAGGGGATTCATTCGAAATTTAGATATTTTGAAATTTAGATATTTTGAAATTTAGATATTTTGAAATATCTAAGAGGCGAAATACGGGATTCATTCGAATGCCCGGATTTGAAGTCCGAGCCGAGATATGGACAAAACGCGATAATTTACATACACTTTTATCGCGATACGGACCATACGCGGAATTTTTATTTTCGCCGTCAGTGAATAATAGAACCGAGAACTCGAGAAATCGAAAAAACTCATATTTTTCGATGTTATAGCACGAGTAATGAGAAAATTCCCGAGAAGTTTAATAAAATTTTATTTCAGAAGAAACTGAGTTTTAAATTGATATTTATCAAGAAATCGAGAAACAAACATTTTCTCGATTTACGTGCAATTCGATCGGGCCAAACCCGACTTTAGTTCACGAGAGACGAAGATGTTTTAACGAGTAAGAAAGATGAGTGTGTTGATTCCCATTTCAACCGAGATAGATAAATAACAAAGAATCGGATCGAAAATATCTAAAAGACGATTTGGACCCTGGATATCTAGATATTTTGAGGGCAACTTTGTGGCCTATAAAAGACCACAAAGTCACCCCAAATTCTGATTATTCACGTGAGAATCCAGCAGCATTTGGCGTGAGAAAAGAGGAAGAGAAAAGGGAGGAGTTTTGCTCCGATTCTCGTCCCGTTCATCTCTTTTTTCCGATTTCTTCGAAATCTAATCCGATAGAAAGGTAGCCCTCGATCTTACCTACGTTTCTACGGTTTTATTTTCATGTTTGGAGCTTGTTGAAAAAGTAAAATAGGGGCTGTGTTCGGTCTTAATTTTCGAGGTGAAGTTAGTACGAGGTGAAGAAAGTAATAACGCAAGATTTACGTGGTTCGACTTTTAATGAAGTCTACGTCCACGGAGAGGAGAGCTGATGTCTTTATGATTTTAGAATAGCAATTACAGATTGTGTTATAATCTAGCTTTGAGAGCCTATTTATAGACAGTTTAGAGGCGGTTATGCTAAGTGGGCCGAGGTGTTGGGCTTATGGGCCGAACTATTGGGCCTAACTGCTGGGCCGAGCTGCTCTTGGGCCGAGGTGACTGGGCCGAGCTGCTCTTGGGCCGAGGTGCCACTAATGGGCTTCTATTGGGCCTTGTTGGATGGGCCATATCCTATCACATCCCCCCCTCAAAAGAAGATCGGCACCGTGGTGGAGATCTTGACGAGGTGGGTGTGCTGGACGAAGTGAAGATCTAGACGAGGTGGAGATCTTGTAGTTTCCGAGGTCGAGGTGAAGCTTTGGTTGTGGCCGAAATCGAAGTGAAGATCGTGCAGTTACCGAAGTAGTAATTATAGTGGTGGAAGACAGCTGTTGTAGAGGGTCGCGGGTGACACGTGTCACATTTCTGTTGGAGGAGCTGAAGAGGCGGGATTTTGAAAAAGAGGCGGTTGAGAAAAGGTGAAGTGATGTCTATAAAGGCTTCCTTTGGAAGCTAACAAACACTTTTCACTTTTCTCAACCCTAATTTCACTTTCCCATCTGCAAAAAGCTCTTAACTTTTCTGCCATTGTTGACTTCGAGTGCGAGAGAAAAAAGACTTCGACTCCTTTGAATCTTTTGAACAAGTAAGTGTGCTGTAATCATGTCTTCCTCTTCGTCTTCTGCTGCTTCTTTTGCTCCTTCTTCTTCTTCTCGGACTCCGGGGGGGATGGACGTAGAATCTCCGTCACCCCTAAGGAGTTTTCCGGCGAGGGCTGACGCCAGGGTTTTTACCCGAGCGGCTCTGCCTCCCACCCTTAGGGTTGTAGAGTATCCCCTTCTGGTTGGGTCGGAGGCTGCTCTTGAATATGCTTCTATTATGAGCGAGTCCCACATGTCCAATTTAGCTAGGAAATTTTGTTTTCCAGAGTCGGCCGAGCTAATTTTACCTCGGGCTGAGGATAGAGGCAGCTCCCCTCCTATAGGTTTTTTTACAATATATGAAGATTACCTTAACTTTGGTCTTCGTCTTCCTTTACATCGTATTTTTGTCGAACTTTTGGATAAGTTCGAGCTTCTTTTGGGGTCAATTTGCGCCGGCCTCCATTAAGCAAGTAATAGGTTTTTGTGTGGAGGTCGGCCGCCGGGGTGGAGCGATGTCGTTGGAGTCTTTACTCCGTTTTTTTAGAGTTAAGCGGGGGCCAACTGGGTGGGGATATCTCTCGGCTGTAAATAAGTTTAAATTGATTACCCCGTCCAAAGTATCGAACTGGCAGAAGAAGTTCTTCTTCTGCCGGGCTGAGGGGGTGCCCCTCTATGACTGGTCGGCGGCCAAGTTTGGCCCGCAACTGAGGGTGGATCCCGTCGGCGAGGTCGAGGCGAGCTTAGTGGACCTCGGCGCCATTAAGAGGAGTTACGCCGAGGCCGAGCTGTCGAGGCACGGGCTGAGCCCATGTGACGACCTGGCCGACGTGGATCCGGGTGAGGCTGCGTATTATGTTGTCTGACTTCGTTTCTCTGTGCTCGGTTTTAACGTTTGCTTTATTCCTGCAGTGGATCCCGAAGTGCTGCAGGCAGCCCTGAGGAGGAAGAAGAAGAGGCCGAGAGTCACCTCGGCCGCCGAGGAGACGCCGCGCCTGGAGAGGGCGGAGAGGGAGGAGATCGGGTCGACTCCGCCCGTGATTGACTTGGAGGAGCCTCGAAGGGAGGAGCTTAGAGGCTCGGATGCTCGGGCATCCGGGTCGGGGGAAGCTCGTAGGGCCCCGTTTCCCGAGGTGAGTGGAAAAGGTTTTAGCTTCTTTTACTCTGATTTTTTTTCTTGTTCTGCGCTGACATATTCTGTGCAGGAGGCGAACATGGTGCTGGACGGGCTGAACGCCCTCTCGCACTTCGTCATTGACGGAGTCGAGCAGTTCAGGGCCCTGAAAGCCGAGCTCGAGGGGGCGAGGGCCGAGACGGCGAAGGCGGAGGAGCAGGAGGCCAGGACCCTGGTCGAGCTGCTCGCGGCAGAGAGGAAGGTGGCCGAGGTGGAGGCCGAGGCGGCGAGGCTGAGGGGAGAGCTGGCCGAGGAGAGGGAGAGGACGGCCAGGGCGGCGGCCGAGCAGGGCGGCGTGCTGCGGGCGCTCGCTGAGCGGATCTTCCGCTCGAAGTACTTCGGCACTGTGGCGGCGCAGCTGGTGACCGCCATGAGCACGCCTATTACTTCGGCAGCGCTCGAATTGGTTGCCAAGGATTACCCCGAACTTGATAAAGTCAAGTACGGGTATGAAAAGGTGACCAAGGAAGAGATGCTGCGGGAGTATGCGGAGGTGCTCGTGGAGTGCACCTCGGCCATCCCGGTGGTGGAGATGCTTGCGTAGCAGAGGACTCTGCTTTCCGAGCAGGCAGTTCGCCGCTGCCCTGCGGATCGGGATGACAGTCTTGAGGCTGTCATCGCCGATCTGGCTAGGAGGCCGGCTGCCGAGGCCGAGGATGGAGGAGGCGAGGGCGGCGGCGCTGAGGGGCCCGAGGTCGGGGAGCAATAGTTTTGTTTTTCTTTTCTTTAGCTTGTACGACGTTCTCTGTTAGGGAGGCGCTTTTCCACAAGTATATATAAAATACTTTTTCTTGAACTGTGTTTCTTACTGAACTGCTTACTTCTTTTGCTTTTGTAGTCTGCTTTTGACTTCTTCCCTACTTCGCTGTCTAATCAAGAAATAAACAAGCTTCGTCGGGCTGCCGAAGTGGCCGAGGTCGAGGCCGCGTGTTGGAAAAGCCGAGCTGCCAACATCGAGACCGAGCTCGAGGCGAAGCTTCGGTTGGCTCAGGAGAAGCTGGACGGGGAGCACGTGAGGTTTTTGGAGCTGGAGGATAAGTTCAAGCAGGTCAAGGACGACCTTCAGACCTTTAAGGCCGTGGCCGAGGAGCATGAAGAATACGAGGACCGTATACATAAAAATGGTGGCCTGACCATATACGAGGTCCATACACAAATAAAAGAGGTCCGAGCTCGTACGAAGAAGTACATAGAGAAGTACGGCGATGACTCCTGGCAAGTTCATGAGCAGGAAGAGGCGCTTCTCAAGCTCGGATCCATGTACAAAATTATTCAGAAGAGGAACCCGAAGCTGAAGAGGTGGATCGAGTCTAAGAAGGCTTCGCTCGAGGCTTTCTCTTCGGGTCAGTTGGAAAGGAGTTCGGCTGGCGCTCCTCCCCTTACTTTGGGTCGAACTCGAGAAGAGACTCTTGCCATCATGTCTCGAGGTGGAGGGCGACGCGCTTCAGGCGGCCGAGGATAGGCTGTGCTTCCAAGCCGAGGTCGATCTACGCCTTCAGGACGAGGCCGAGGTGGTTTTGGCCGTGGTGAGGGGATGGCCTTTTTGGATACGGTGCTCGGTCATGGTGGCGCCAGTTCGAGCTCGGGTTTGGGTTTTGTGGAGAAGTACCTTAGTTTTAGTGGTAGATCTCCGGGCTCGGACCCTCCACCCTGATTGTAATATGTATTCTTACGGAATAAAATACAACTTTTCATCATCATTACTTCTCTAAAGCTTTACTTAATTTGTGTAATCAAGTTTGCTTCAAGATGTTTGTGACGACTAGTATGCACTTCGGAGTTACCTCGCCCTATACCGAACTTTTTTCTGTAGACGAGGACAAAGTTCGACGAAGTTCTTACGATGGACTTCGAGTAGCTGCTTTGTCTAAGGACGAAGTTTAGGCTTTGGATGAGCCACTTCGTCTAAGGACGAAGTTTAGGCTTCGGATCAGCCACTTCGTCTAAGGACGAAGTTTGGGCTTTGGATCAGCCCCTTCGTCTAAGGACGAAGTTCGGGCTTTGGATCAGCCACTTCGTCTAAGGACGAAGTTTGGGCTTTGGATCAGCCACTTCGTCTAAGGACGAAGTTTGGGCTTTGAAGTTCCTTATTTGTCGACTTTATCGATAGGAGTGGTCTCCCTAGATGCTACTCCACATTTGGAGTTTTAGCTTAACTTGGACATGTACACAGAATAAATACTTTATAAAACCCTATATAAGAAATAAAATCCAATTGTCTTAAATTACAAGTAATATTTCTTTAAGTGAGAAACATGCCAAGTTCGGGGTACTGGCTCGCCGGATATGTGGGCTAGCTTGTACGACCCTTTGCCGAGGACGTCTTGGATTTGATAGGGGCCTTCCCAGGTTGCTTCTAGTTTACCGAGCTTTTCTGCCTTACTAACTTCATTATTCCTGAGGACGAAGTCGCCTTTTTGGAATTGTCGATGCTTCACTCGGTTGTCATAATACCGAGCTATTTGCTGTTTGTACCGAGCTTCTTGTACATAGGCTCGTTCTCGTTTTTCTTCCAATAGGTCCAAGTTAGTTCGGAGGCCTTCTTCGTTGGCATTGGCCGTAAAATTTATAGTTCTGGGGCTCGGCAAGCCGATCTCCACTGGGATCACCGCCTCGGTTCCGTAGACGAGGCTGTATGGTGTTTCTCCATTGGATGTCCGAGGAGTAGTTCGGTAGGACCAGAGGACTTGGGGTAAATTTTCTGCCCAATCTCCTTTGGCTTTGTCGAGACGAGTCTTCAAACCTTTGACTATTGTTCGGTTCGTGACTTCGGTTTGGCCGTTCGCCTGAGGATGTGCTACCGAGGTGAATTTTTGTCGAATGTTAAGTTCGGAGCACCATTCCCTAAATGTCTTGTCCGTGAACTGAGTTCCATTATCCGAGACGAGGATGCGAGGTATGCCGAAGCGGCAGACTACGTTTTTCCAGACGAAGTTGAGGGCTTTTTTGCTCGTAATTTTTGCAAGAGGCTCAGCTTCCACCCACTTCGTAAAGTAGTCGATAGCTACTATTAAGAATCGCAGCTGGCCAGGGGCTTGCTCAAACGGGCCAACAATGTCTATCCCCCATTGCATAAAGGGCCATGGGCTTTGCATGCTAGTTAGCTCGGTTTGAGGTAACCTTGGCACGTTTGCGTGGATCTGGCACTTCGGACATTTCTTGACGAGGTCGACTGCGTCTTGGAGCATGGTCGGCCAATAGTATCCCCATCTCATAATCTTCCTGGTTAGAGCCCGAGCTCCGATGTGACTACCACAGGATCCTTCGTGCACTTCGCGTAATATGTAGTTCGCTTGGTTCGGTCCTGTGCACCTTAGAAGAGGTTGAAGGTACGACCTTTTGTATAATACTCCCCGATCGAGAACATATTTGACTGATTTGCTTTGAAGCTTCCGAGCTTCAATCTTGTCGGCAGGGAGTTCACCTCTTTCTAAATAATCCCGAAGTGGTGTCATCCAGCTCGGCTCGTCATCGGATACCATATTTACTTCGGTTCCGTCGATACTTCGGGTTGTGACTTCTTCTACGGGAGAGGCTGTGGATGACGAGGCGAGTTTGCTTAGTGCATCAGCTCGGTCGTTATCGCCTCTCGGGATTCGTGTCAACTCAAAGTATGAGAAGCTCTCTTGTAAAGTTTTGACCTTGTGGAGATATTTTTTCATCCTTTCATCCCGCGCTTCGTATTTGCCTAGGACGTGACTCACTATAATCTGGGAGTCACTGTAAACTTGTATAGCTCGTAGTTGAAGAGTTTGTGCGAGGCGAAGTCCGGCTATCAGGGCTTCGTATTCCACTTCGTTATTTGTGGTTGGGAAGCTTAACCGTAGAGCATAAGGGATTTCCTTCCCTTCCGGGCTGACGAACAGAATTCCGGCTCCACTTCATTTTTTGCCCGACGCCCCATCCACGTAAACTTTCCAACAATCTACTGGAGGTGTCTTCGGCATTGCTTCTTCGGTATTCTCCTCGGAAGGTTTGGAGGGTTTCGGAGGCTCGGCGAACACTGCCTCTACTAGGAAATCTGCCAGTGCTTGTCCCTTGATAGCCTGCCGAGGTGCAAAAGAGATCGTGTGCTCGCCAAGTTCGACCGCCCATTTGGCGATTCGCCCCGAAGCTTCTGGCTTCGTGAGCACTTGCCGAAGTGGGAGGTCGGTTACTACTTGTATGGGGTGAGCATGGAAATATGGTCGAAGTCGTCTTGCAGCATTCACTAGGGCAAGTGCGACCTTCTCCAGAGGTTGGTACCTCGTTTCTGGCCCTTTTAGAGCTCGGCTTATGAAGTATATGGGTAGCTGCCGAGGTCCTTCTCGTACTAAGACTGCGCTTATTGACTCGTCCGAGGCGGCGAGGTATAAGGAAAGAACTTTGCCTTCTCTTGGGACGGACAATGTGGGCAAGTTGTCGAGATACCTTCTCAAATTCTCGAAGGCTAACTTGTGCTCGTCGTTCCATTCGAAGTTCGGAGCCTTCTTTAAGATTTTGAAGAACGGGAGTTGCTTCTCGGCTGCTTTAGATAGGAATCGGCTGAGTGCGGCCAAGCAGCCCGTTAACCTATGTACGTCGTAGATTGACTTCGGCACTTGCATCTCTTGGACGACCTTGACCTTTGCTGGATTGGCTTTTAATCCTTCGCGAGAGACCCAACACCCTAGGAATTTTCCAGACTGGACCATGAAAGTACATTTTCCTGGGTTTAACTTCAGGTTCACCTCGCGAAGTAGTTGAAAGACGACCTGGAGGTCGTTTAAGCTAGTGTTGACTTTTTTGCTTTTGACGACGATGTCGTCGACGTATACTTCAACAATCTGGCCGATGTGAAGTTCGAATATCTTGTCAACCATCCTTTGATATGTGGCTCCAGCGTTTTTGAGTCCGAAGGGCATTTTCTTGTAAGCGAAAATGCCGAAGTCTGTAACGAAGGCTGTCTTCGGAGCGTCCTCGGTACTCATAAGGACTTGGTGATAGCCTTTGTACAGGTCGAGAAAACTAAACACCTCGTGACCGACGAGGGCTTCCACTTTCTTGTCGATGTTGGGGAGGGGGTAACAATCCTTAGGGCAGTGTTTGTTGAGGTCGGTATAATCAATACACATGCGCCATCCCCCTCCTTGCTTCTTTACCATTACGGGGTTAGCCAGCCACGTCGGATATTTTACCTCGAATAAAATATCGGCGTGCTGTAGTTGGCGTACCTCGTCATGTATCACCTGATTTCTCTCGGCAGCAAAAGCTCGTTGCTTTTGCCGAACTGGTTTTACCTCGGGATCGATGTTGAGGTGATGGGTGATGACACTTGGTGACACCCCGATCATATCTAGAGGTGACCAGGCAAAAATATCTCTGAACTCCCGAAGTAGTTGTATAACTTGACCTCGGAGTTCGGTTCCCCCGACGAAACCGACCTTGACAACCTTGGATGCGTCGTTTTTGTATAGTACGACGTCTTCTAGAGGTTCTGCAGCTGACGAGGTCGACTTCGTCACCTCGGGGTTCTGTAATTGTTATGCTTGGGGATGTTGCACACCAGAACCTCGGAGTGCGACCTGCATGCACTCCTTGGCCTGTGTTTGATTACCCCGAAGCGTGATAACCCCGTTCCTCGAAGGGATTTTGATTGTCAAGTGGTAGGCCGAGCAGACTGCTCTCGTCGCTATCAGCCAATCTCTTCCTAAGATAATGTTGTAAGGAGAGTTGGCTTTGACGACGAAGAAGTGGATTATCTTTGTAGTAGATAAAGGGCTTCGTCCTACCGTCACGGGGAGCGAGATCGTACCGTCCGTCGAGGTCTCCCCTTGTGTGAAGTTTTTCAACGGGACAGGTGCTGGTTTTAGGCGTGCTTCTTCGATGTCAAGTTTGCCGAAGCAGCTCTTGAAAAGCACACTTACCGAGGCTCCACTATCGATGAATACTCGGTGCACTAATTTATTGGCCACCACGGCTTCGATAATGGTGGCATCTTGATGAGGCGAGGCGTGAGGGACGGGGTCATCACTAGAGAAGGTGATGACCTCGTCTTTTTTGAACCTCTTGTGAGAGGGTTCTTCCGAGGGTTGGTTCCGAGCCTCAGCTTTCAGTGAGGACCTCGTCGAACCTTGCGGCAGCCCGATGATGGCAGCGATGACTCCGTCATACTGAGGCTGATCTTCATCCTCGTCCTCGTCATCATGCCTCGGTTTTTTATCGTGGTGGGGTTTGCAGTTTTCCCCCCTGTTTCTACTTCGCTTGTTTCTGCTCCGAGATCGGGTCTCCTGCTGAGTTCGACCTCGGTATTTTCCAAGAGTGCCATCTCGTACTAAGTGGTCGATTTCCGAGGCGAGGTTTCGGCACTCCTCGGTGTCATGGCCGTGGTCCTCGTGGAACTCGCAGTACTTGTCCCTTGGTCGTCTCTTTGATCCAGTTCGGGACAAAGGTGGAGGCTTTGAGAACAAGTTCGCATGGAGCTCGTAGATTTCCGCCCGAGGCTTGCTTAGCGGAGTGAACCGATCTTGTTCTTGACTTGGTCGAGGTCCGAGGCGAGACGCTAGTGGACCTCGTTGGATTCTCTCAAGGGCACCTCGTCGGTTTGGCCCGTGATCGGTTCGTTCTTCCCTCCTTTTCTTTTCTTAACCTTCAGGTCGGTCAATAGCCCGCTTCTTCCTATCGGCCTCATCCGCTTCGGCGAATGTATCCACGATTCTCCATAGTTGTTTGGAGGTTTGGGGACGCTCTTTTACGAGCTCCCTGAAGAGAGTGCCGGAGTGGATGGCGTTTTGGAATGCCGAGATAAGGACGTCGTCAGAGAGGCGATCGACCTTGAGGCTTTCATTATAAAATCTAGCCAAAAAGTCGCTGATTGATTCTCCTCGTCCTTGTCTCAAGGTAAGAAGTTGAGCCGAACTCATTTTTGCTTCGGCTTTTTGGAAGAAACGTCGTTCGAAGGCGTCCAGAAGGTCGGCATATGACCCGATGCTGTAGCGCGGGAGTTTGTCAAACCAATTTCGTGCATTGTCCACCAGCAGTTCGGGGAAGACCTTGCACATATATACATCCTCGGCTAAACCCTGGTTCAGCATGTTGTATTGGTACTGTGACAGAAAGTTGCTCGGGTCACAGGAACCATTGTAGGGTTTGATAGGTGGGACTCTATATGTTGATGGAAGCAGAGTATAGAGAATTTTGTTGGTAAAGGGAGTAGCGATTCGGCTGTAAACAGTGAACCTTCCCTCTCTGTGGTCGTCCTCGTCATGTCGAAAATGGTCGACGTTTTGACGAGGTGGTGTCCTCTCTCTTCGGTACTCCTCGTCACGTCGGGACGGGGCGACGTTTTGACGAGGAGAAGTTGAACTTCGCCGAGGTGAGACAATGTTTCCTCGGCGATCCTGCTATCTTCGAGGGATTTCGTCATTTCTCTCCTCGACAATCTGGTTAGAGGGACGAGGTTGTCGGGATGGCCTTGCTCTATCCTCCTCGTTCTGACTTCGTTGCTGATGCTGTTCGGCGAACTTGAGGAAGTCTTGTTCGTGAAGGTCTAGATATGCTTTGAGCGCATCTCCGAGCAGAGGTTGGAGTTCAGTGTTCCCTTGTTGACGACCTTGATTTAGCCCTCCGCTATTGATAGAATCGTGAGATCGGTTCGAGTGAACGTCCTCCACATGGCCTTCCGGAGTTCGGCGACGGAGTACGTGCTGCCTATTAGGTTGTACCCGACGTACATCCCCTTCGTTGGTAGAGGTACGAGGTGGGTCGGCGGGTGCGGGAGGCAGCTCGGCTTGGTTCTGCTTTCCTTTAGCAGCAGCAGTTATGGCAGTAGAGCGGGTGGATCTAACCATCTTATTCTCACTTCGGAAAATCTGGATCGAACTCACAAAATTTATAACGATTCCCACAGACGGCGCCAGTGTTCGGTCTTAATTTTCGAGGTGAAGTTAGTACGAGGTGAAGAAAGTAATAACGCAGGATTTACGTGGTTCGACTTTTAATGAAGTCTACGTCCACGGAGAGGAGAGCTGATGTCTTTATGATTTTAGAATAGCAATTACAGATTGTGTTATAATCTAGCTTTGAGAGCCTATTTATAGACAGTTTAGAGGCGGTTATGCTAAGTGGGCCGAGGTGTTGGGCTTATGGGCCGAACTATTGGGCCTAACTGCTGGGCCGAGCTGCTCTTGGGCCGAGGTGACTGGGCCGAGCTGCTCTTGGGCCGAGGTGCCACTAATGGGCTTCTATTGGGCCTTGTTGGATGGGCCATATCCTATCAGGCTGCCCTTTTCGATTTTTATCGAGCCGAGCTCGAATCGAAAAATATCGAGAATTAATGTTGCTCGTATGAGTTAGATAAAAATGTGTTTTAAGTTTCAATAAAATCTAAACATGTTAGGTTTTGAAAAGTTAACTTGAGCTAGTCGTTTTATATGTTTTCGATTTTTCTCGGATGAATCGAATAGACGAGCATGTATGTAGGTTAAATACGAGTATTATGTGAATTTGCGGAAATTAATCGAGCATGTTTAAAAAATGAGTGAGGGCCGAAAGTTTCTGCCCGGGTTTGTCTCGTCGTTTAAATACAGAATGAGTAGAATTTTTAACATAATAAAATACTAGATCGAGTTAGGAGTAATTCCCAACTTGAATCACCCCGTTTCGTTGTGTTTTCGATTTGTTATGAATTTTTTAAAATGGTTGCGCAAACTGCCAATTCCAGCGAAAGTCTGGAAATTTATCAAACTTTGAAAATTCGTGAAAAATAGAGTAAAATGATTTTATGTGTTTTTTCTTCAGATTATAAAACTTTACGATGTTATAGTCACTTTAAAGTTTGATTCGTTACAATTGGAATTATTTACAATTTATTATGATTTTTCAAAGTCAACTGCTCATTTAATTTGAACTCGTGAGCATGAATAAAGGTTAATATGATTTATCGGATCTTTCCGTCAAGTGTGCAAAAATTGAAATAAGTTAGTAGCCGATTTTTCCGTTATGTTGGATAATCGAGCCGCATAATTTTCGTATGAGATTTATAATCTCATATTATGATTTATGAGCATGAAAAGGAGTTTTTCCCCGATTTTAAGTTTTAATCGAAGTTGGCGGTTCGAGAGCATGAAAAGTGTTATGTGATGTTTTATTTAACGAACGTGATTTATTATAGGTTTATATCATTGTATTAAGTTTCACGATATTCATAGATGTTTTGATCTTAGACGAGCATGAGTGCTGAGAAATGATCAAACATGGTTTGATTAGGAATCATCGAACGACCCTCCTAGAATTTAAATCCGAAACTCGAACGATAGCCGAGTTAAAAGAACCGAGAATAATTCTCAAATAACAAAGGATAATAATTCCTTACACTTAGAGAATATTAGATGCGCTCGAAAATGTTATCTCACTTGAGATTTCTTTAAAGGGTACGACGAAAGGTCAGGACCCCAGTTCGAGAAAGAAGCAGTCGTCAGTCAAGACGATCCAAGTAGGCTTTCTATTACAAAGAAAATTTTGTGTGCACGTATACTATTTATGTTGTTTTCGAAAGGATCTCAAATGGAGAAGATATGTTTTAAAGTATTTTCTTGCCGAAATGATTTATGTTTTGTATGAAGCCTATCTGGTTAAGGTTCCTGGTTTAAGGTTCCAATTATGAAATCGAATTCGGGTTCCAGTGGGTGGATTACCCCACTCGAACTAGTGTACACAAGTAACCGTGAGTCATCGATCGGGTTGGCCGGTCAGGTGTCCGTAGAAGGTGGCCACCTTCTCGGTACCCATAAAGAACAGATATGGCATAATACTAAAGAACTTAGACTGATCAGTCGAACTCAGGATCTTTCACAAAGATAATTTAGTGAATGTAGGTGCTTTTAAAGACAAAATCTCTATGTTTCACTCTTACGGCATTGACAATTATATATGTATGTATGCGTTTTCGGCATGTGCCTACTGAGTACGTTTGTACTCAGCCCTGCATGTATTTATAAATGTGCAGGTTGAGACGTGATGAATGGAGGTGCTATGACGGGCTTGTCAGTCTTTTGCGTAGTTGAACTCTTGGGGGTTTACGTGTCTTCATACACGTGGACTTTTGTAGATCCTTTTTCCGCTGCAAGAGGTTTTATCAGTTTTGTTTGACTAATGTGTCAATTCAGAGTTAAACTCTTTGTTATGAACTAAAACTCAGTTATCGAAATATCTTTTGTTTCAGTCAAAGCTTTCAGGGTTCCACTTTACCTTTATTTATCTATTCTATAGTCGCGCACCCGGACTTTGCCACAAGGGCGGAGGACGGGGCGTGACACTATAAGATTTTATTTAGAATAATCATCACCATTCATCTAAAGAAATTAAAGGTATTGATTCATTTTCATTTCTCACCTAAAAATTATTCTCATTTGAATCATTTCCTATATATACAGGAAAACAGAATACCATTTTAAGTCAGAATTAAGAATGAATCTTCACCCTTAAATTAATAATATGAATGACTAAGATTATAATGAATTGTTAATGTTATTAGTATGGATATAAAGTTACATAAGCTTAGGATGTTAAAATGCTAGTTTATGTAATAGTCACTTTCCTGAGTTTGTTTTGAAATAATTTTTCATGAGAGATAAAATTTATTTCTTGAAAATGTGGGAGAAATGTATAATTACTCTTGTAATGTACCACTCTTTTATTAGTAGATATTATGTATTGAAAATCAGTATAACGAAAATTTTCATTATAAAATCTAAAATATCGATTAATTAATCTATATTAGTAACTCGTGTTCGTGCATCTTATAATTAAAAGTCATGATAGATTGAAGTTCGTCTTAATATAAGAGTTATTCAAGAAGACGAAATTAATTAATTCTTGCGATGAATAACCGATATTTAGTTCGATTACTAATTACGAGATTGTTCCATGAATATGAGGTAATCCAAAACTTATGCAGAGCCAAGACTAATGCTTTAGAAGTGTTTAGTCAATTTTTGTGTGTCATTCTGCCATTGAGTCGTGTCTTGATTGGTAGTCATATATCAATTTTATGTGTTTTAGTTTGTCTTTACGCCGTTTTCGTTTCTATATTGTAGTTGGATCTAGGAGTAGTGGAAGTAAGTCGAAAGGAGCCAAATCAACGAAGAAATGAAGTCGAGGAAGCCGTTCGAGAGTTGGCTAGGAAGCCACGGGCTAGAAGTGCGCGAGACAGGAAGTATGTCCATCCTAGTTGTAATGCCCCGTCTTTTGATTATCGGAGTGAACGATATTCGAACGCGATTGTTATTTATATATTGAACGTTGTAGTTAATTAATGAGAATTTAATATAGTTAAAGATGAATTATGGTTTAAATATAACAAGTATTTATAGATTCTTGATTTATATCTTGATAGATATTGATATTAAGGTTATGTTTCATACTTAGGATAAATTATAAGTGTAAGTATATGTTAAGTATTTTGGAGAACTATATTAATGATATGCATAGGGTGCATACAATATAGTTGTATGGTTAAGATTTTTATCTATGTATATATATAAGAAGCATGCTACAAGTATAGATATATATATATATATGCTGTGTGAATTGTTAATGCATAAAGTAGAACCACACGCATAAAACTAAATATATATGTTGAGATCTGCCAGATTAATATTGGGAGAAGGAAAGATATTGCACTCAAGTTATGCACATGCATAAAGGTACTTAGAAAGTAAGGAAGGATAGGAAATTAAAACACCTCATTGAAACAAAACTATATATATTGTTGGTACAGTACAGTTCATTACAAAAGTAAATTAAGAAAAATCTGAGCTACAAAAGAAACTGCACACGGCAATGTCTAGAAAAAAGAAGAAAGAAGGAAAGCATTCCATATATGTAAGAGGTGATGACTATGCTACTAACATTGGGAAAGAGAGTTAAAGTAGAACAAGCAGCCATGCTGCTGCAGAGAAGAAAGTTACAGAGTGTAAGGGGGCTGCAGCACACGGTTGAGTGAGGGAAGAGGAGATTTCACCCATGCTTCTCCATAAACCTACAAATATAGAGTAAAGCTATTAACTATCTATTTGAACCTTAAGTATTAAGCAAGAGAAAACATCTATATAAAGGGGTAATGGCTGCCCTAGAACCATTTAGCAACCAACAAACGTTCCATATCAGTACATAGCAGCCACAATTTCAGTCAAGGAGAAGGAGTTAAAGGCAAAGGTAGTACCCTCCACCCTTAAACCTTTTATGATAACAAAGCAATCATATAAACTGCAAGACGGAAACTGTAGCATATAAACTTTGAAATCCAAGCAACACAACAGCAACACCACGGTAATTACATTTCAACAAGAGATAAATTAATGACTAGGTACAAAACTTAGAAACATTATCCAAAAATTTAAGAGACTGAAAAATAAAGTGTTCACATTACAGCCTTCTTTTAGAGTATTTAGAAAACAAAGCAGAAAGTAAATAAACAAAGATATAGCCCAGATTATAGAACCTAGAGCTTTAAAACTTAGAATAGTTTTAAACTCACTTCAAGAATAAGAATGTGTTAACAAATTTAAGATACATAACTGGGCACAATAATGAACTTAGAGGATAAGTTCAGATCAAGTATAGAAACCAAACCATTGACTCTTAAACTTGAAACTGAGATTTTGAACATTCAATAACATAAACATGCTTCATAATATTTTTCCTAAGGGTGCAATTAGCTAACAAGACTGAAAATTTCTAAAAGAAAACTGCAACCACAAACACATGCAGGCCAAAAATATAGACAAAACTTAGAATTTAGTTCAGAGTTTCAAAACTTAGACTTACCTCTTTATCTCCAGAATGAGAACCGATTTAAAGGTTATGAAATTTCAGTAAATGAAATGCAGAATTTACCATTTATCAACTGAAAATAAGAGAAAGAACATTGACTTATTTAGAAGCATGCTCAGATTCAGATGCTGAGTGTATATATATAAATATGAATTTGATTTCATAATACAGGCTAAACCTTTAAAGATTTACTAAAGCAAAAGAAATCCATAGCTTTAGGAACCTTATAACCTTAAAAACAGAAATCAAAAAAAAACATAACCATACAATTATTTACCCAAATTTCAAAAACTCACATAACCACTTAAAAAAAAGGGGAAAGAGAAAAACTTAGCTGCTGTCCTGACGGACAGAGCTCTTGCCAAACGCCCAAACCAAGCACAGCACAAGCCTGGTACGGTCATCTTGACCTCACCCTAACCCCAAACTGGAATCCAGCAGTTCCCTCAGAATTGAAACAAAGAGGAAATTAAAATTCTAAAAAGGGATGCTTGGACAGAAACATGTCTTAGTCAGATTCATATAAAATTTCGAACATATTTAAAACATGCAGATTAGGAATTTGTCAATATTAAGATAAACCCTAAAATAAATAAGAAAGGAGTGCAGAGGGAAGGTAGAGAGATTCCTACCGGAATAGGAAGCAGAGCGTCGGTGAGGAGCTTCGGTGGGGACTGATTCCATCCGTCAGGAGAGAAAAGAGAGTCGTAGGTGTGCTTATGGGCTGCTGAGACTAGAGTGAGTACAGTGAGATGAGAGTTTGGGAAAATAGAGAGGGGGTGAGGCTAGAAGAGAATTTAAGAAGAGAAGGGAGGAGACTTACCAAGAGCTGGGAGGAGAGGCAGAGACAGAGAGAGCTCGACGCCGAGAGAAGGAGATGGATGAAGCTTCTGGTGAGAGTAAAACAGATAGGGTAGAATTAAGAGGTGAACTAGAACCATCTGGAACCTGGGCCGGGTATGGGCCGGGTTGGTCAATTATTGGGCCAAGAAAATTTAAGGCTATGGGCTTTTTAGTTAATTGAATTGGGTTAAGACATATGGGCCGAGAACAAAAATAACTGGGCCGAAATTAATTAATTAAATGGGCAGAAATTTATTATGTGATGGACTGGGTTCATGGGTCGAGTATTTGGGCCGAGAACTAATTCATGGGCCGAAAATTTAAGAATTGGGCCGAAAATTATGGAATTGGGCTAGAGTTAATTATTGATATAAAATGCTAATGGGTTGAAATTTATTTAATGGACTAGTTTAACATTGTAATAAGTAACACTTAATTAAATTGGGCTTGTCATTTTAATTAGGATTGAGCTAAATCACTTAGTAATATATATATATATACATTAAGTATTAATATTTAGAGCATATAATTTAGACAATTAAAGCCTAAGTATTAAATCAAGAAAATCCAATTTATTTAGTAATTGGGTTCTAAAATAAGAGAATTGATATCTCTAATTATACTAAGGATTTATTTAAGAAATTAATATTTTAAGGTTTCTAAAGGGTTAAATAATTAGAACTTACAATATTATTTAAATAATTAATTATCAAGAATTAATTATTTCATTAAGTGTTAATATACTTATTACACTTAAAGACCATTACTGGAATAATTGAATCAAGGATTCAACACCTTAGAGAGAATATTGATCTGAGGTATCAATATCTAAATTAACGGGTCGAAACAAGAACCAAGAATAATATACTCTTACGATTAAATGTTTCAAATGCACTAAGGGCATTTTAACTTATACGAGATTTTAAAGGTTCTTACGAGAGATCTACCTCGCGTTTCGAGACCAAAGCAAGTGCAAACCGAAGCTATCCAAGTAGGCTTTTTATTACAAAGAAATTATGTGTGCTCGTATGCTATTATGTTGATTTTTCAGAAAGGTTTTCAAATGAGAATTTATGTTTTAAAGTATTGTATTGCCGAAATGATTTATGTTTTGTACGATGCCTATCTTGTTATCATTTAATCGAATTCGGGTTCCAGTGGGTAAGCAACCCCGCTCGAACTAGTGTACACAAAGGACTGTGAGTCGACGAAGGTGTTGACCGGTCAGGTGTCCGTAGAAGGTGGCCAACTTCACGGTACACGTAGAAAACAGATATGGTGGAATACTAAAGAACTTAGACAGCTGTCGAACTATAGGTTTCACAAAAAGGATTTAGTAAACGTAGGTGCTTTCAAAGATAAAATCCCTATGTTTCACTCTTAATGACAATTATATATGTACGTATGCGATTTCGGCATGTGCCTACTGAGTACGTTTGTACTCAGCCCTGCATGTATTTATAAAAGTGCAGGTTGAAGACGTGATGTAAGGAGGTGCTTTGCATGGCTTGTCGGTCTCTTTTGTTGGCAAACTCTTAGGGGTTTACATGTCTTCATACATGTAAACTGATGTAAATCCTACTTCCGCTGCAAAGTGTTACACCTTTATGTTATTGATTCAGAACCAACTCCCATGTTAAGAACTGGTCCAGTTATCCAATTATCCTTTTGTTTCATTGAAAGCCTTCAGTTTCCTTTATATTCTATTTATTTAATTATTTTATAGTCGCGTATCCCGACTTTGCCACCAAGGGCGAAGGACGGGGCGTGACACTAGCGGTCTCTGGAACCCCGGCAGTCGCTGGGGGCAGCGCGCTGGACAGGCAGTATGCCCATCCCAGTGACCGTTGGGCGTGATTTTAGATCACGAATTAAGGTATTTAAACACGTTATTTGACGTGATTTACACATTCTTTTTTTTCCCTTTTCCATGTTAGAACCCTATAACTCTTTGATTACTTTATTTCCTTTGTAATTTCGTCTCGGACGAAGGATTGCGGGCGAGTTTGATGTTTAATCCAAGATTAAATTTAGTAAGTATGTTTTAATTCTTATTTTTTTTATTGTTCTATGGATTGATTGTCTTTCTCTACCTAGGATTTAGAATCTCTTTGATTAATTATTGATTGTAATTTGATTCGTGCTTTATTGATGAAACTTGTGCGTAACTGAATTGAATGCTTAATCCATTTAATTTCCTTTTATTCTAGACGAGATTTAGAAATAATTTTAGAATTTGACCTAGGGTTTAATAAAACAATAATTCTAAATCAGAAACGTAAGAATTATATTCGTTGTTATTTGTAAATTTTCTATTGTGTAATTCGAATACGTGAATTAGAATTACCGCTTAATTAAGGAATTCTTATTACGATGATCTAATATGCGAGTCATGGTTATCGTCTAATTATGAATACGTAAGTGATTAATTAGACTAACTTTTAAGAAATCTTTGACGAACAAACAATAACATGAGTAGAAGAACATGATTTAATTGATTATAGATTTTCTTAACTTTAGGCCCTTAAATCTGAAATCCCACCATTTAATTATTTTCTTTTATTTACTTTGTTCCTTATTTTTCCCTGCTTATCTTGATTAGAGTGTTTAGGATTTTCCGTTTATTTGTTTTATTAACACTTATGATTAGAATCGTCCTGCTAAGCCTTTCATCGAGATTCGACCGGAGTTAACTTGTCACGTACAATAGACCTCGTATATTTGCGAGAACCTAGAGCACACATTTTAGGTTCAACAAGAAGTTATGATACGTTAATGAGATGTTAATTAAATACCTTAAATAAGTTATATAAAAATAGTAGCATATTTATATGATATGGAGATACATATTATTTTGCATTAAGAAGGTAATAATGCATGAAAGAGATTATTGAATTACTTATATTAGATAATTATTAAGTTAATTAGAATATCTAATTAATCCACAAGAATGATAACTTATCTTTAATTGTTGAACTTATTTACGTTAAATAGGTAAACAAATAATAAGACATATTAAACTATATATATATATAGCTGTAGAGTTCACTGCAGTAAAAGATAACAATGGACAGAGGAAGTATGAGTAATGCAGACTATATATATATATATATATATATATATATAAGCATTTGATATGTCATACAAGGTGCTATAATACAATAAGAATAGTATACTAAATGCTACACAATATAATTAATATAGAGATGCAGGCCTATAGACAAAAATTTAAATTATGGGAGGAGATAACAAATCTTCCAAAAAGGATTTTCACAGATCTAGACACACATCAAAATCTGAAAATAAATTACATCTATTACAAATCCAAACTATCTATATATATAGAAACAAAGAATAAAGAAATAAAAATAGAGTTGCCGGAGAGAGTTGTTGTAAAAGGCACAATTAAATAATCATTAGATATGTCCCTGAAAATCAAAAATAAAACAGAGGTTGCCCAGTCAATATAGCAACATTATATATATTTAGACTCATGCTAGAAATGTAGATATAGGGAAGAGCGGCAAATATGCTAAACTCAAAGCAAGATATGCAATCTTATCATGACATTACCCTGAAATTTTCCTACTTATACACATGGATACCCCATCAGGAAAACACTTCTCAGAATATTGATTTTCACTCACCAAACACTTGGAGTTGAGAGAGAAACTAGGAGAAACTTTACCCAAATCTCTTCGGCTGAAAATTCTCAATGCAGTTCAAGTACAAGTACTAACAATCTTGAGGTAAAAAATATCTCAAACTTACAATTTTCATTCTTTTAGTATTAAGTCCAACCATTCTTTTTCTCAAACTATATCTCAAAAACCATAGAACTAAATTTAAAGTAAGTATAAGCTCTTCTTCATCTATCTTAATTTTAGAACATAATGAGACTTTAAATCAATTCATATTTTGTCTTCTTTTAAATCATTTAGAAAATAAGGTATAAGAATTTAAAAGTCCTCCAAGCCATTTTAGGAATAAGAATCAGTTCACTTGAAACATAACTTGGTGGAATATTGAACATAGAGTATTATTAATTCAAACATAGTTTAGAAACTACCAACTCTTAGTAGCAACAGAACAACAAATTGATAATTATACAATAAAAAACAAGTTATCAAAACATAGCCACATACTTATACTTCAAAATCAGAACATAGACACACACACATATATAGAGGATGTAGATCATATAGAAAGTGACTTTTGAATAGGAAATAATCTCAACCATTAATTTTAGTAGATCAACGGTTATGATCTACCTTGATTTATTAATTTTTAAATATATTAAAATATTCCATAAATATTATGATAAGGACATTTATATAATTGAGAAAATAACTAATTCCACTAATTAAGGTAATTGAGGAGAGAGAAAATATTTTTGATTTACTCCATATTTGATTTTCATTCCGGCGTGGAGCACCAGTTCTTTAATTTCTTCTGCACATTCTACAATCGCCGCCATCCAAGGCGGCGCTAGCGACATTGTTGTCATCGCTATGATCACCAACCATAGTATTATTCTCGTCACGACGATTTTGCTCCGTCGAGGAGGAGGAGGAAAGATTTGAATTAAAAGAATAAATAAATTCGAAGATGTGAGCGAGGTAAAAATTCAAGTTCTTACAGTTTTTGAGAATGCAATTTCTGGTAATATTGTTGTTGATGGTGGCGGCGCTTGAGGGTGGAATTTCAGTTGTTCTTGACGGCGTTATTGGTTTGGTATAGGAAGGAGGCGGGCGATGATGGACCAACAGTTACTGTAGCGGTGGTAGGCAGTGAGAATGGCGTTGTCCTCGGCAGCGAAGAAGAGACGGTGCTCGACAGCGGGGCTGAGCTGGTTGCACCAGCGGAGGCGGCAGGACTTGCAAGAGTGACCCTTGATGTACTGGTTGATGAGGGACCATGATGGTGATTTTGTTGTTGCTCAAGATTAAAACTAATATTGCATTGTCATATATAGGGATGTCAATCGGGTCAACCCGTTCGGTTTCGGGCTAACCCGCTCGGGTTGTCGGGCTATTCGGTTGGGGTTGGCTCGGGTTGATTTTTTTTCGGGTTGCAAATTTACAACCCTAACCCTAAACTTTTGGGTTTCGGGTTAGCCCACCGGGCTATTCGGGCTGTAGACTCTTTGTCAAAAAAATGAGCATTCATATATTTTTTTTCCATGACTCTATGTTTGTAAAAATGAATATAAACAATAATACGATTTAAAAAGTTCACATATTATCATATATCAAATTAAGGTGATTCAATCCAACAAAGAGATTCAAAAAGCGAACAAAACAAATCCATAATACATAAGTTGATATATGAAATAGTAATCAATATAGTTTTGATCTCTTACAGCAAGCTCAATGAGGTCCAAATTCAATCCTCTTCCCAATCCTTCTCTTCCACCTCCTCCAAAACACTCATATTCTCTAACCTCCGAGCTAGAACTAGAAGGCTTGGATTTCAAAGAATCACCAATACCATTCATCTTATACTCTTCGTAGAGATGATATAATTTCTTCTTCAAATTTTGAGTTTTTTCTTTGCTAGAAGAATGATCAATTTTGGAATAACAATACTCCAAAAGTTTCAATTTCATCCTAGGATCAAAGACCGCCCCCATAGCAAGTATTTAAAATGTAGTATATTTTTTATGATTTTATATTTAAAAACATAGTTAAATATTAAAATTAAATATGAATAAATTTAAAGAGAAATGTAATGATATTATACTCAAATTGTGCCATAATTATTTTTTAAATACTGATTGATTAATTGATGGATATGAAAAATACATTTTTGCATGAAATATCAAATATATTATGCAAATAATTATTATTTTATTTTTTTATTCGGTTAATCGGGCTAACCCACTCGGTTTTCGGGCTAACCCTATCGGGTTCGGGTTGATTTTGGTCCAACCCATTCGGGCTAAAAAATGTTTCGGGTCATAAATTTTCAACCCTAACCCTCTTCGGTTTCGTGTTGGTCTTCGGGCCAACCCGCACTTTCGGGCCAAATTGACATCCCTAGTCATATACATGAAAATTATTGTGCTATTTTGTTTAATAATATTTTGTTGCATCATACATACATGTGAATTGCATTGATATATACATGTAAATTGCATAGACATTTAGATTAAAATGAAATATTTCAGTACCGTCCAATTTATAATTATTTACGAAATACAATGCAACAATAAATATAATTTAATGCATCAAACATTTGATTGTGAATCAAAATGACATACATTGATATTGCATGTGATGAAGTGGTTTCGGTTGCGTTGCCCAATTAAAATTTATGTAATTCAAAATTAGGGGATTTTTAAAATATTTTTGGAAGATTATGTTATTCTATAAATTTCTCCAACTACCAAAAATTAAATGGTAGTACAATATATATATGTCTAATAAAAATTACATAACTATACAATGCAATACTACATATATATTTAATGCAAACTACGTGAATATAATTAATGAAAATCAAATCAATTTGAATATTATCCTAGTAATCGCCAAACAATAAATGGACATATTTACCCTTATTTCATCATGGATTAACAATGCAACGCTTCCAACATAATCAATTCCTAAATTTATGAAATCAAAATCAACCGTATAATCTATTAAAATGAATGGACAAGATCACTTCATCTTTCCTACCATTTACTCTTTTTTTTACCTGAAACCACCCATATATATATATATATATATATATATAAGTTCATATTTCAGAATATAGAAATGCAATTACATTTTTCAAACTACAGTTATTATACATTTTCTAATACAAAGTCAAAACACTATATTAAAACTCGCATCGAGTTAAATTGTAAAATAATTTGATAATAAATTAAATATTTTAAATGTATTTATAATAAAAATAACTCTATAAATTTTTTAACAAAGTCTTACAATAAATAAAAACGACTCATAGTTAGAACTGAGTTAAAAATGGGCTGCATCTTAATTGGGATGGAACGTGTACTTTTTTATTTTCTCTATCTCGTCTAGGCCCCTAAAATGTCAGGAAAGGAGTTTTTCTTAGTATATGTATAACATATTGGAGGATCATTATTCATTACACACACTTACCTCTAAACAAAAATTTATTTAATGAATATTATTGTTGGTCTCAAGCATTACATTAATAGTACATTGAATAATGAAATCAATCAACGATTTTGAAGATTTAAATATCAAATAGATTTTGAAGACATATGAAGACAAATCACATGCAAAATTAATGCATATAAATTATATATATACTAGGTAGTGGGTGTCTTTTTTTGTATCTTGTTTGCTTTTATGTAGTTAATTAATTATTGCAATTTAACTTTTTTCAATACCCATTGAAGTTTAGCTAGGTATATTAATTGGGAATACATATAAAATTTTTAGCAACATATCTTCTTTTAATTTGTTTTTTTTTTTGTTTTTTTCATTTGGTTCCATGTCACATCCATATAATTAATAAGAATGATAATTTGTACCTATAGAAATAATCATGTCAATATTGATATATACAATGTATTCAATTAATTTATTTCTTCTTTAACCCATTTTTCCTTGTCATTGTCATGTCAACAATAATGATGATTTAATTCGATTAAAGTAATTAGATTTATCTAGTTTTTTTTTCTTTCTCAATTTTAAGTACTGGTATTAATGTTGTATGAGATTAAATAATGATTGACCGAATTAGAATTTATTAGCAGAAGTCCAGAAACATTGTCCAATTAATCTCACTAGGGTTGTTAAATATTATGAGTTTGCAATAAATTAATTAATAAATTAGTATCAAGACTTGTCAACTTCCAATTATTATCGGATTGTTGCTATAAGAACACAAATTAAATTATCATTTCCAATGTAGGTCACCTATTAAGATAAAAATATATAATATATATTATTAATAGATTATATTTTGAAGTGGGATAAATTTTTAATATTTCATTAAGAATAATTTAAATTTATTTTAAATCTAAGACAATATATGTTTCATCTATTCTTTTATTATTATAAGTTTATGATTTTAGTATCTTCGTCATGCATGCATATCAAATTAGGTTTTTACCATGCATGTCGTGTTATCGTGACGAGTCAATGTAAAAGTCATCGTTTCATCTCAACTTCACTGCTTTTCGCTAGCCTATATATATGTGTGTGTGAAACAAATCGCATGCAAAACAATGTAATTAAATCATCTCTCTTTTTAGATCATTCAGTTTATCTAATTTGTGAAGTCGATACGAATTTTCAATAAAAGGTTAAATAGCGTGTTTTAATTTAGAAAATGATCCACTAAATAAATTATATGTGAAATTTAAATTATTAAGTGTTTTTAGAATTATATCTAAAAATAAAATAAAAAAATACTTCATGTACGTAAGAAGCAGTTAATTAATTATACTAGTACTCTAAAAATATTCCCAACCCTATAAAATTAAAATAGCAATACTCTTAATAAAAACCCAACCCTATATATATAAAAGGTTCTATAAATTGGCCATTAATCAATATATAAACAATATTAATTTGATGCATCTCATTAATAATATGTGTGTGTGACTATAGGAGTCTAATTGCAGTGTTAGAATTTGGGACCGCGACTCGGGATTTTCTAGGTCCCGTCCCGAGTCCCGAATTTTTTGGGATCGGGATCGGGACTGGGGAATTGCAAATTTTCGGAACTCCTGATTTTCAGAAATTAATTTTTCAAATTCGGGAAATTTGGTCCCGATCGGAAAATTTTGGTCTCGTTGAGGATTTCGGGACCATTCGAGATTTAATTTTTGGGGACCGGGACTTAGATTTTTTAATTTCGAGACTCGAGAGTCCCAAAATCTCGATCGGGACCGTGACCAAGAATTTGGCATTTTTCGGGACTGGGACTCCCGGTCCCGTCCCGATTCACACCCATAGGCCTAGTTTAGCCTTTCTTAATTTGTTGTAGTAGTTCCATTTCACATCATGCACCACATTAAATTCTTTACATATATAAATCACAAATCACATGTCTTCACTTAAATTCATCATCACAAAAATAGGATTAGCTAGCTAGGTGGATTTTACTATTATATGTTGCACAAAATATATTTATTATTACTACTATTATAACTTTATAATTTTCGTATCCTCATCATGCATATTATACCAACTATATATATTCCCTATTACTTAGCTTTCTTCTCATCAATTCTCATCCCCTTAAGTATTTCCTTTCCAGTCAGCTCTCCCACTCTCTTCATAATTATATGTAGGAATGGTTTAAATAAATATATATATATGTTTTATATATATATATATATATGTGGTGGTCAATGGAGTTTGACCACATTTTAAGTGACGAGACATTTAATTCTAAGGAAATTAAATGTCATAGGGTCGATCTACGTTTCGAGTAGATGATCGTAGTATATTTATTTTCTCTAAACCGATTTCCGGTGAGTGAGAAATAAAGGTTTAAAGTTAGTCGCTTAAAACATGGAGTTATATGTTAAGGGGACTAAGAGTGAAGAGAATACCTTATCCCACATTGGTTATAAAACCAATTTTCATCTTGTATATAAGGAGGAGGAGATACCTTATGGTATGAAGAGTTGGGAGCACACCCTGGCGCGCACCGGCACAGTGTGCTAGCCCCATCTGGGGTGCACCGGGCCTGCTGCCCTGGGGCCCGTTTTTGCTAGTGATCTGGTCTAGGCCAGATCGATAGTGTTCTGGTTCAGCAGAAGGTTCTGGTCCAACAGAACTTTCTGGTTCTGGTCTGGCAGAAGGTTCTAGTCCAGCTGAACTTTCTGGTCCAAGTTTCTGGTCCAGCAGATGGTGTTCTGGTCTGGTGGCCTGGCCTGTGCCAGACAGATTGTGCCATGGCCTGTAACAGACAGCTTGTGTCATGGCCTGCCCAACGATCTGCCCATCGATCTGTCCTCAAGCATTTAGAAGGAGTTTTTGTCCTCAACCTTCTCAAGTTCGTCGGAGCTCGTTGATTTGCGGTGCTGCTATCAAGGAGACGAAGCCGTTTTGTCTTTGGAGACATCTACGTCTTACCGAGAGCACTACCGGGGCGTAATATTGTCTTGTGGAAAGAGGATCTTTCCTCGACTCGGTTCTTCTTTATTTTTATTATTTTATTCTATTATTTTGTAATAGAATAGATCTTTTGCTAGTGTAATCTTCATTTTCTTTTTCCCAAAAATATTATTTTATTATCATTCTCCCATTATTATTCCAACAATCGCAGGACAATATTATCTTTTATTTGGGAGGATTTTTTTCCTATTTTTGGGACCATTACAGTAGCAATTTATTTGGTGGAGTTTTTCTATTGGAAACATTCCAGTAGCTATTTTGGAGGTGAAGTCCAGTAACTCCTTTTGAGTTACAGTAGGTGATTTGCAAACTTTCATCCAATTTTTGAAAGGTCCAGTAGCCAGAGTTTGAAGATTTCTTCCTACCTTTGAAGATGGCATCCTCCGCATCAACCGATGCCCACACCGCCGCTGCCTTTGCAACTGCCGCTGCCTCGGTTAACACAACCACTGCTGCCGGAGAATCTTCGACGATCCCCATCGTCGTCAACACCACCATCAACGCGATGGATGCCGGGTTTGTAGCCGGTACTAACCCTTCGGGTTTGAATAGTAGTTCCACGTTGGCTCCATGTTTGGATCCGGTGTTGTAGCCCACGGGCTCAACACGTCGGCACCGAGGATGATGCCTCCTGCCGAGAAGCCACCAAAATTCACCGGGGCTGATTTTAAACGTTGGCAACAGAAGATGTTGTTCTACTTGACAACGTTGGGTTTCGCCGGGTTCCTCAAGGAGGACGAGCCGCCGACACCGAGTGCCGAGGAGACGAACTTCACTGTTCGGGCTGCCTATGACAATTGGCACACTGGAAATTACCTTTATAAAAACTTCATCCTAAATTCTTTAGATGACAGTTTATACAATGTGTATTCCGTTGTCAAGACCTCCAAAGAAATCTGGGAGGCTCTTGAAAAGAAGTACCGTAGCGATGATGCGGGTACTAAGAAGTTTGTTGTAGCTAAATTTTTAGACTACAAAATGGTAGACTCCAAACCCATCATGGATCAAGTGCAAGAGTTTCAACTCATTGTGCATGACGTCCACGCCGAGGGGATGATTCTACCGGATGCATTCACGGTTGCGACCGTGATTGAGAAGCTACCTCCAAGTTGGAATGACTTCAAGAGCTATCTCAAACACAAGAGGAAAGAGATGACTCTTGAAGATCTCATCGTGAAGCTTCGCATCGAGTCGGACGTGCGAAAGCGTGATTCGAAAGTGAAAGGGCCGATGGACGCAAAGGCCAACTTGCTGGAGAGAGGCGGTCCCTCCAAGAAGCGTGCTCGCCCAAATGATAAGGGTAAAGGGAAGCAAAAGCCGACCCGCAAGTTCGACGGCAATTGCTTTAACTGTGGTAGACCGGGCCACACGTCAAGAGATTGTCGTGAGCCAAAGAACTACAAGAAGAAGAAGCACGCTGCCCATATTGCCGAGAAGGAGTTCGGAGATTGGGATGAAGGTGATCTTGCTGCCGTTGTCACTGACGAGGTTAACTTCGTGGACAACCAAGGTGGATGGTATATTGATACCGGTGCAACCGCCCATGTGTGCGCCGACAAGACTAAATTCGTGACGTACAAGGTTGTTGAGGGGAGGAAGCTCAACATGGGAAACCAAGCCTCGTCCGAGGTGGCCGGAGTTGGGAATGTGGTCCTCAAGATGACATCCGGCATTCCAATTACCTTGAAGGAAGTCCTACATGTCCCGGACATCCGCAAGAATTTAGTCTCAGGATCAATACTAGTCAACAAAGAATTTAGATTAGTTTTTGAATCCGATAAATTTGTATTGACTAAATTTGGAAAATTCCTAGGTAAAGGTTATCTTACCGGGGGTCTTTTCAAATTGAATGTAATGGCCATGCGCCCGAAAAGCTTGAATAATAATGAAAAAGCTACGACTTCCTCTTACTTGATTGAGTGCTCCGATTTATGGCATTGTAGATTAGGACATGTAAATCTAAATGCTATAAAGAGATTAGTAAACTTGGATTTACTAAAATTAAGTGAAGTCAATACTCAAAACAAATGTGAAATTTGTGTTGAGGCGAAAATGACAAAGTTACCGTTTCATTCGGTAGAAAGGAGTACGAACCTCTAGAATTAATTCATACCGATGTATGTGATTTAAAGTTTGTGCAAACTAGAGGTGGTAAGAAATATTTCATTACCTTCATAGATGATTGCACAAGATATTGTTATCTTTATCATCTAAGAAGTAAAGATGAGGCTATTGACGCTTTTAAGAACTTCAAAACCGAAGCCGAAAATCAATTAAGCTGTCGAATTAAGATGGTTCGAAGTGATAGAGGTGGAGAATATGTTGCTCCGTTTGAGGAATTATGCAACGAAAGTGGTATAATTCATCAAATGACGGCTCCTTATTCGCCTCAATCTAACGGTGTTGCGGAACGCAAAAATCGAACACTTAAGGAGATGATGAACGCTTTATTGATTAGTTCAGGGTTGCCCCAGAACATGTGGGGGGAAGCTGTCTTAACAGCCAACTATATTCTGAACAAGATTCCACTTAAGGGTAAGGATGTTACTCCTTATGAGTTGTAGAAAGGAAGAAAGCCCTCATACAAATATTTAAAAGTGTGGGGGTGTTTGGCAAAGGTTGAAGTGCCTCTACCCAAACGAGTTACAATTGGCCCTAAAACGGTAGATTGTATCTTCATTGGATATGCTCTTAACAGTAGTGCCTATCGATTTGTTATTCACAAATCGGAAGTTCCCAACATGGTGGTGGGAACAACTTTTGAATCAAGAAATGCTATATTTTTTGAGAATATATATCCTTGTAAAGATAAGGATATAATTGAAGTCAATTCTAGTAAGAGAATTGAAGAAGAGACCACGTCTTCTAAATCAATAGATGAAAATCTAAAATCGCGCAAGCGATAAAGGTCTAATCTAGAGGATATAGAACCGAGATGAGGTAGTAGAGTTAGGACTCAAAAGACTTTTGGTCCTGACTATGTGTCGTTTCTGTTGGATGATGAGCCAACAACGATTAAAGCAGCTTTCTCTAGGTCCGACGCGGAGCTATGGAGAGAAGCTGTGCAAAGTGAGATTGACTCAATTATGCAAAACCGCACTTGGGTGTTGGTTGATTTACCTGAAGGTTGTAAGCCCTTAGGATGCAAGTGGATCCTTAAAAGAAAGTTTAAAGCCGATGGGTCAATTGATAAATATAAAGCTCGGTTAGTAGTCAAAGGCTTTAAACAAATAGATGGGTATGATTTTTTCGATACCTACTCACCAGTGACGAGAATTACTTCTATTAGAGTACTTCTCGCGATTGCTGCTTTGCACAATCTCGAGATTCACCAAATGGATGTTAAAACTGCATTCTTGAATGGTGATCTCGAAGAAGAAATATATATGGAGCAACCTGAGGGGTTTGTAGTACCTGGCCAAGAAAGGAAGGTATGCAAATTGGTGAAGTCTCTATATAGGTTGAAACAAGCGCCGTTACAATGGCACTTGAAATTTGACGACGTGATGTTGTCAAATGGCTTTAAAATAAATGAGTGTGACAAATGTGTTTACATTAAGAACACAAATGACGAGTATGTTATAGTGTGTCTTTATGTAGACGATATGTTAATCATGGGTAGTAATATCCGAGTGATTAACGATACTAAGTTCATGTTGAAAAGAAATTTTGACATGAAGGATATGGGGGTAGCTGACGTGATTCTTGGAATTAAAATTCTAAGAAGACCAGACGGAATCAGCTTGTCACAATCTCATTATGTTGAGAAAGTTCTCAAAAAGTTTAACGCGTATGATAGTGTACCTGTTAAAACCCCTTTAGAACTCAATGTTCACCTAAGAAAAAACCGAGGTGAATCAGTTGTACAAGAAGACTATGCAAGGATGATTGGGTGCTTAATGTATCTAACGAATTGCACTCGACCTGACATAGCATGCGTCGTGAACAAATTGAGTCGGTACACGAGCAATCCAAGCAAGGAGTTTGACCACATTTTAAGTGACGAGACATTTAATTTTAAGGAAATTAAATGTCATAGGGTCGATCTACGTTTCGAGTAGATGATCATAGTATATTTATTTTCTCTAAACCGATTCCCGGTGAGTGAGAAATAAAAGTTTAAAGTTAGTCGCTTAAAACATGGAGTTATATGTTAAGGGGACTAAGAGTGAAGAGAATACCTTGTCCCACATTGGTTATAAAACCAATTTTCATCTTGTATATAAGGAGGAGGAGATACCTTATGGTATGAAGAGTTGGGGGCACACCCTGGCGCGCACCGGCACAGTGTGCCGGCCCCATCTGGGGTGCGCCGGGCCTGCTGCCCTGGGGCCCGTTTTGCTAGTGATCTGGTCTAGGCCAGATCGATAGTGTTCTGGTTCAGCAGAAGGTTCTGATCCAACAGAACTTTCTGGTTCTGGTCCAGCAGAAGTTCTGGTTCTGGTCCAGCAGATGGAGTTCTGGTCCTGCTGAACTTTCTGGTCCAAGTTTCTGGTCCAGTGTTCTGGTCGAAGTTTCTGGTCCAGCAGATGGTGTTCTGGTCTGGTGGCCTGGTCTGTGCCAGACAGATTGTGCCATGGCCTGTACCAGACAGCTTGTGCCATGGCCTGCCCAACGATCTGCCCATCGATCTGTCCCGGAACATGTTCTGCTGTGATATCAATCTCCTTGAATTGATCTTGTGATCAATCTGTTGAAATCAATTTTGTAATTGATTTGTGATGAATGTGGACATAAGTATGTCCAAATTAAGTGGATTAATTAATAATTAATTACCACTTAAATTGTGTAACTCTTGTAACGTCCAGTGAATTGAATTTGAATCAATTGTCATGAATGGACATTAATTGTAATTAATTCCTATTACTCCACTTGAGTGGGTGTGACCTATATAGATAGGTGTTTCTCATTTTTGAGAAGAGACACGCATCATACAAACACATACAAGAACTCTCATCAAAAGCATCTTGCTGCATTCTTTTCCTTCAAGCATTTAGAAGGAGTTTTTGTCCTCAACCTTCTCAAGTTCGTCGGAGCTCGTTGATTTGCGGTGCTGCTATCAAGGAGACGAAGCCGTTTTATCTTTGGAGACATCTACGCCTTACCGAGAGCACTACCGGGGCGTAATATTGTCTTGCGGAAAGAGGATCTTTCCTCGACTCGGCTCTTCTTTATTTTTATTATTTTATTCTATTATTTTGTAATAGAATAGATCTTTTGCTACTGTAATCTTCATTTTCTTTTTCCCAAAAATATTATTTTATTATCATTCTCCCATTATTATTCCAACATTATATTCTATAATTTCTTTAGAGATATATAGATCCATCGAGAGACAACTGATATATACGGTGAAGATGAAGATGATGATGAGTGGATACGTGCTCGGGATCATATATGCTTTACTGGTGATTGTCGTTCCCTGCTCGGGAGACGACGATAAGGTCCCATTCACTCCCTTCATCGACGCTGTCCGGAGAGGAGCAGGTACTATTAATCCACCTTTTTATATTATATTATACTACTATTCATGTTTTGTTTCGTTCAAATTCGTCTTTTCTTGATTTTATACGTCATACTGTCAAATTTATCATTTTAATTATTTTTCTAGAATTAAAAATGTGAAATTTAAAAAATTACATATCTTATTTTTGAATTTATCCACTTTATTAAACTCAATTAATAATAAAATTAGATAGTAAAAATAATCATACTCCCTATTAAGTATACTAAAATTAAAATAAAAAACATTAAAATTTAATAATGATCAATGACTATAAAGATAAATATTGCGTTTCAGTTTGCATGGACGGATCACCGGGAGGCTACCATTACGTAGCCGGATCGGGAGACAGGGCCGGAAATTGGCTCGTTGCTTTGATGGTTAATTTCGTCTCGATCTCTCTAATTATCCTAATTAATTATTAATTACTTGAATTAATTATGTCAATTTTTTTTTAATTAGGGTGGTGGATGGTGTAATAATAATATTGCATGCCAAGCAAACAGGACTGCAAAGATAGGGAGTACCAGAACATACTCAACTGGAAACTTTTCTGGGATTCTTAGTTCTAATCATGCCATTAATCCAGGTTAATTAAGAAATTAAATAATTATTTCTCAAAATATATTATATATATATATATATGAAAATCTATTTTGTCAATTTCAAAACTGTACAACTGGAATAAAGTCAGTGTTGTCTATTGTGACCAATCTTCGTTTCTCGGAAACTCCGAGAGTGGTAATGAAGTAAGTATTACTTTCTTCGTCTTATTATTTTTTATCGTATTTAATCAAAACTATAAATACATATTGATTTTTTAGAATTAATATATTTATTAATAAATATATTCAGGGACCAAAACTCCAGTTCAGAGGGTCCAGGATTTTCGATGTTGTGATAGAGGATCTTTTGGCAAAAGGAATGGGGAATGGAGATAATGTAAGTTACAAACTCTTTAAGAATTTAATTGTTTATTTTAATAAATATTAATTGAATAATAAATCATATTGTGACATAAAAGTGGGTCACTAAATCTCGTCAATTTCTCGTTTAAATTCACTTGCAGGCCATACTAGCCGGTAGATCGGCTGGAGGGTTAGCCGTGATATTGCATTGCGACGACTTCCGAGCACGTCTCCCTACCGTTGGTAGGGTGAAATGCTTTTCCGACGCCGGAATCTTCCTCCGAGCGTGAGCATATATATATTAGTTCGCTTTCTATATATTTTTGTTACTCTACTAATGTCAAATTAATAAGTGATTTAATTTATATATATATATATATATATATATATATATATATATATATATATAAACCAGAAAGAATGTGATGAATGCAGATTATAGGGAACAATTTTTTGCATCCACCATCAGGTTTCACGTATGTGTTACTTTCAACCTTTCTCTTGAATACTTATAAAGTAATCTTATTAATAAATACTAAAATTAAGTAAATATATGTCTTGTATATTTTGTAGAATTTGTCGAGCCTCTTGCCCACGACATGTACAAAAAGGATGGACCCAAGTTTGGTAAATGAAAATTTAATTGATTATTAGTATTTTACTTTTTTACTTTTTGATTATTAGGAATATTTTTTTAATAACTTTATTTATATATAGTGCCTATTTGCCGAGTATCTCGTTCCAGATGTAAAAACTCCACTCTTTATATTAAACAGCGCCTTCGACTATTACCAGGTGTATAAATTTATATATATAATGGGGTAACACATGAATATATAAATCCCGTGAATTTAATTTCGTGATATTTGTATATTCCGTATTAAACTAAAACTAAGATAGAGGAATAAATTGGTCATTTTCTTATAAAAAAAAATGAATAAAACACCACAGTTTTGGTCAAACAGAATTAACCTTAATAGAACAAAGAAGTAATTATTTATCTTTTTTATCCGAATAATTATTTATTCTTTTTATATTTTCTTTAGGTCAAATACAATTTGGTACCACCAAATTATGTTGATTGGGAAGGATGGCTTACATGCTTGAACAATTTGACTAATTGTCCGTCTGGTCAGCAGGTCATAAATGGTACTACAAAATTTAATTTAATTTAATTTTGAGTATCATTTAATATTACTACTTATAACATTAAATTAGGTTATTGAATTTTAATTAATGTAATTAATGAACAGATTTTGGGGGAGCATTTTTGGAGGCAATTAGAGAAATTCCCTCTAATACATCAAGAGGTTTCTTCATACATGCCTACTTCAAGCATGTGGTTGCATTTGATGACATATATTGGTCACCAAATTCTACTATTAAATTGGGAAATATGGTAAGTTTTACTCTGTATGTTTTTTTTTTTTTTCCGGTTTTAGGTTTACACGTAAATCTATCTGTTCTTTATATTTATTATTTTTATTACTTGTCAATATTTATAAGACTATATATATTATTCTTTTATGCGAATAATAATTTGTTTTTCTTAATATATGCAGAATATATTGGAGGCATTTAGCGATTGGTTTTTCGATCGAGATTCAGTTTCACTGGTCACTACTAAAGAGTCTCCTCAATATGATTGTTAAGATCATATTTAGAGCTAGTTGTGAATTTATGGAATGTAATTAAAAAAATAGTTACTCATATAAGCACAATAGTTATTGATTTTCGTAAATAGATTCATCGTTAGCAGTGGGACGAATGGATTAGTATCAATATCTATAAAACGTACCGATTGTATTCTGATCGAATTTAATTACACATCACTCTTTATGTTTATGTATTTAATAAGTTACGTTTTAAAGACAAAATCAAGATTGAAAATATAACACATCACTATTTAATTATGTTTATAAATCTCATAGATTACGTTTCTGTTGAGTGAATTAAATTCTACTGAAACGCAGCCATAGTTTGGAGGAATCTCTCTATATATAAATCACCCAAATATTAATTTCCAAAAAAGAAGAAGAAATTAAATTAATAGTGAAAACTCCAAAATGAATAGTTTATTTCATAGCACAAGTTTGATGGTGATTATTATTGGAGTAATAGTGAGTGGATCTGAAGCAATTACAAAAATGGATTTGATGAGTAATTTAGTAGTTTACGATTACGAATCATGTACAAAAGATTTAAGGGATGTTGGTTGTGTAGAAACAGTATTTGATGCCTTTTGCAAACCTCATGTTAATGACTATCCAATTGCAATTGGTTGTTGCTATCCATATTTTGGTCTTACTACCGATTGCATAAATGTATTGGTTAACGAAGCGAAGGCTAAACGCCGATGTGGCAAAGACGACGATCTCATCGACGAGAGAGCTCTGCAAATTCGTGAGTTGTGCAATGTCCTTATGAGTTAGCACTTTGTCTATTGTTCGATTCAGTTCATTTTGATTAATGGTTGAATGCATAAATAAGTAATTGCATTCGCCCTTGTTTTTCGACTTTTATGAAAGAAAATAAAATAAATTAGCTCTCTTGTAATTCGAAAAAAAAATTATGAAATTATATTTTAGTGTTGGGATCTTTATGTTTTCACCAAAAAAAATACTAAATACTAAAATTAATATTAGAGATGGGGCCTAATCATTCTTTCTAATTAATTAGAATTCATCCTATTTTGGAGCAATTCTATATCTATGTATGTCACATCAATAACAATGACAATCTATACTTAATATTTAAAGTTAACTAAATGAAGAAAATATACAAAAATGACTAACCAGCTCTTTTGGAACAATTTAATTAGTAATAGTATTTCTTAGTATTTGAGAGCAGCAATGGAGGTCGAGTCGAAAACGAGGATATGAGAACTGGCCGGCCTAGCGATAGAAGATTAATCTTTGAAATTATATGTTTGGATGTGAATTTTTCGTAACGTGATTTTGTAATTTAAATATGATATAATGACAATTTAAAAGGAAAAGTTACCTAATTTCATAACTAGGGTTGAGAATTTAGAACCGGAATTTGAGAAGTTCTCGATCCTGACCCGAGTGTTGGTGGGATTTGGGACATGGATCAAAATTGAAATTTTGAAAATTTACGAATTCCGGAGTCCACAATTAATTTTCCAAAATTAATTGTAATCTTAATTTTAAAAATTCGGGAAAATTTGATTTCATTCAATAACTCAAGATATTTTTAATTTATTCGCAATCATAACTTAAATATTTTGATTTCAAAACTCGGGTGTCTCAAAGTCTCGAATGAGACCAAAACCTGAATTAAAAAAATTGATAATTTTCGCGATCAGAATGAATACCCGGTCCTGTCCTGATTCCACTACAACAATACATAACAGTGCCTAAAAAAAGGAAGATTAATTGAGTGGTGAAGTAGCTCTGATATGTGAATCAATAATTTTCTCGAAAACCAACATTAAATCAATATTACTTCTTATAACATTAAATTCAGTTATTGAATTTTAATTAATGTAATTAAAGGGGGAGCATTTTTGGAGGCAATTAGAGAAATTCCCTCTAATACCACAAGAGGTTTCTTCATACATGCATGTTTCAAGCATGTGGTTGCATTTAATGACACATATTGGTCACCAAATTCTACTCTTAAATTGGGAAATATTGTGAGTTTTACTTTTATATTTTGCCCTTAGATCATTATTCATTAGACTATTCTATTTTATTTCTATGCGAATGATAATTTGTTTTCTTAATATATGCAGAACATATTGGAGGCATTTAACGATTGGTTTTTCGATCGGGATTCAGTTTCGCTAATCACTACTACAGAGTCTCCTCAATATGATTGTTAAGATCTTGTTTAAGACCAATTGTGAATTATTGAAGTTAATTAAAAAATTTGTTAATCATATATGTAGTTTTGTTTCTTGATTGTCGTATAAAATGGAGGGATTAGTCTTAATATCTACATCACTAACTAACTTACAATGTACAAATTGTATTCATATCGAATTTAATAACACATCACTCTTTATGTTTATAAATCTCATAGATTACGTTTCAGTTGAGTGAATTAATTCAATTGAAATGCACTCAAGCACTAGTTTATGGAGGAATTCCTATATATAATTAACAACTCTAATTAACCAAATATTAGCTTTCCAAAAAAGAAGAAGAAATTAAATTAATAGTGAAAACTCCAAAATGAATAGGTTATTTCATATCACAAGTTTGATGGTGATTGTTATTGGAGTAATAGTGAGTGGATCTGAAGCAATTACCAAAATGGATTTGATGAGTAATTTAGCAGTTGATTATGATACGTGCACAAAAGGATTAAAGAATGTTGGTTGTTTGGAACCACTATTTGATGC
>JAPKLX010000101.1:877326-938715 GCA_026898415.1 Leonotis leonurus | reverse complement strand
TGGTTAACGACGCGAAGGCTAAACACCGATGTGGTAAAGACGACGATCTCATTGACGAGAGAGCTCGCGATATTTACGGGTTGTGCAATGTCCTTATGGGTTAATTAACAATCTGCTATTCTATTCAGTTCATTTTGATTGGTTGAATGCATAACCAAAATTGTTGCATTCGATTTTGTTTTTCGACATATTTATTAGATTTTTGGTAATATGAATAAAATCAATCCTTATCAATAAAATTGCATTTTAATGTATGAGTACTCTTTATGTTTTTCCCTAAGAAAAATATAAAATCATGATTTTCTTAGATATTTAAAATTTAAATACAGTGCAAGTTGGTGTAATTTTATGGGTTGCATTTATGAATATTAAAAATAAATTAAAAGGGACCCCCCATTTCCACAGATCTGGGTGCGTAGAGAAAGCAAAAGAACAAGACTTTTGCTAACAAATCAAATCACAGATCCAAAACAAAGGACCAATATGCTAACTATTACCATATCTGAAACCCGACCCGGATCATGTTTAGTGGAGTAGCTCCTAAACCAAACATCGTCAACAACCGGATCCAAGTTTCCGGTTCATAACCATACTAGAAATCCGCTCCATTTTCACATTATCCTACATCCAAACCCTAACCCTTTTTGGCCCTTTCGGATCCTCCCGCTCGGATTTCTCTTACCACTTCCATCACCGGCCAGATTTCTCATTTTCAGGTTGGAACACTCTCTTTTTCGCGCAGTAAACCCGATTTGATGATTTAACGTGGTTCTCGAGCTTCTGCTATCTTGTATTTTCGTGAAAATTCAGGCTTTTGATCAATTCTTTGCCTCCTCTGTTTTGATCTGAGATGTAGATGTATATATTTTTTTATGTTTATGTGCTGGAGTTGAATTTTATGTGGTATGATTATGTGATTTCGTGCAATTGTTTTGTTTCTGGATGATCTGACCATTTAAAGTAGTGGCTTTCTGTGTTTCTGCTGCACTTTATCTACTATGTGTATGTGCGTGCCTGCGTTTGGATTACCAGTATCTTGAACAGGCTTTTGAGCTTCCATTTTCCATAGTAGCGGTCGTTATGTAGAAAACTCTATCATAATATTAGCAATGAAGTAAGAACCTTCCAGATAAAAGGCCTTTTGAGTATAGCTCGGTTCATGCTAATTTATTAGCAATGAAGTAATGAAGAATTCATTACGCATCAAAGGAAGCTTGTAAATGAGGAGATATTAGTTAAGACCATAAATGAGGAGATATTAGTTAATAGTTAGAGATTTACTCTGCCTTTTTGGATTGCATATGCCAATGTTCTGTTGAGAGTTAATTTGCTGGTACTTTGATCCATCTCTTCAGAGAATGACTGCTTCAGTCAATCAGTTCGTAACTTCGTATATATTGCTCCATATCATATCTATTGTTGATGCTCAAGTATGCATCGCTTTGTCCATAGTTCTCAAACATGTTTCTTGTTAAATCTAATTTGATAGGCCAAATCATGGTTCTCTAATTTCTTGCAGTCCAGGTGTGAAATAATTGAAGGTTAAATGGTTATTGCTTTCCATTCTGAGGGAAGTTTTGTTTAAGAGTGCAGTTTGGTATCATTGATAAAGAGCAGATACATTAGTACCTAGTCCATGTTATGGAAATATTAAATGAGATCCCTGTCAAGAAAACAAAAAGATTGACTTCTGTTGTCTGGAATCATTTTGAAAGAATAAAAAAGGCGGACGCACAGTATGCTGTCTGCCTTCATTGCAAAAAGAAACTAAGTGGGTCCAGTAACAGCGGAACTACTCATTTGCGGAATCATTTGATGCGGTGTCTGAAGAAGTCAAATTATGATGTTTCACAAATACTTTCTGCAAAGAAGAGGAAAAAAGAAACTAGTCAGAGTCCTATACGTCAAAGTAATCTTGGCGTAATGGCCATGAGCTATGAGGACAGTAGAATAAAAGATGAAATCCTCAATCCCGTGCCTCTTAAGTTTGAGCAGGAGATAGAAGAAGCTATCCAAACAATCAACCTGGGAAGTGTTAAATTCAACCAAGAGCGTAGTCGCTTGGATCTTGCTCGAATGATTATGCTACATGGTTATCCCCTGGCCATGGTGAATCATGTCGGATTTAAAATATTTGTCAAGAACCTCCAGCCATTGTTTGAGATTAACAATAATGGAGCCATTGAGCTGGATTGCCTGACCATTTATGGCAAGGAGAAACAGAAGCTGTATGAAGCATTTCGTCATTTTCATGGTAGAATTAGCCTTGCGGTTGACATGTGGGATTCACATGAAAGCGCTGAGTATATGTGCCTGACTGCTAATTACATTGATGATGACTGGAGGCTTCACAAGAAAATGCTCAACTTCATATCACTGGACCCATCTTATACGGATGACATGCTTTCAGAAGTTATTCTTAAGTGTTTGACTGATTGGGCTATTGATCACAAGTTGTTTTCCATGACATTTGATGATTGCTCTGCCTACGAAATCATGGTTTTCAGAATTAAGGACTGGCTATCCCAAAATAACCCTCTGTTAAAAAATGGTGAGTTTTTTGATGTACGGTGTATTAGCCATCTGTCGAGGTCCATTGTTGAAGAAATTATGGTAACATGTCGCGACTTGATACATAAAACTCGTGAGAGTATAAAGCATGTAAAAAGTTCGGATGTGTTACTTGGAAAATTTAATGAAATTGCTCAACAAGCAGGAATCAGCAGTGGTAAGCGTCTCGTTCTTGACTGTCCTATGCAATGGAATTCAACATACATGATGCTTGAATCAGCACTAGAGTACAGGGGAGCCTTCTCAGTTCTGCAAGTGCATGATCATCCGTCCTACACAAAGGCTTTATCTGAAGCAGAGTGGGAATGGGTTAGTTCTATCGCAGGTTTCTTGAAATCTCTACTCGAGTTCACTAATATCATCACGAGCGAGAAGTATCCAACAGCTAACATATATTTCTCGGAGATATGTGATATGCATATTCAACTAATTGAGTGGTGTAGGAGTGCGGACGATTTTCTTAGTTCCGTAGCCTTAAAGATGAAAGAAAAATTTGACATGTATTGGAGCAAATGTAGCATGGCTTTAGCTATTGCAGCGATTCTAGATCCCCGTTTCAAAATGAAGCTGGTTGAGTACTATTATGAACAAATTTACGGCAGCACTGCTCGTGATCGAATCGCAGAAGTTTCTACTGGTCTTAGGGAACTTTTCAACGACTACTCCATGGCTCCATCTTCTCCTGATCAAGATTCAAATTTACCCGGTAGCAGCACCAGCAATGCCTCCAGAGATAAACTCAAGGGTTTTGACAAGTTCCTGTACGAAACTTCCCAAAGTCGGAGCGGATCATCAGGTCTAGAGAAATACCTGGAGGAGCCTGTGTTTCCCCGCAGTGGTGATTTCAGCATATTAAATTGGTGGAAAGTTCACACACCGAGATATCCAATCTTGTCGATGATGGCTCGTGATATTCTTGCTGTTCCCGTTTCTACACTCGGAACAGAGGTAGCGTTGAGCAATAAGGGAAGAACGCTTGATCAGTACCGTAGTTCACTAACTCCAGATATTAGAGAAGCCTTGATATGCGGGCAAGACTGGTTGAAAACCGAACAAGGTACCAAACAATTTAATGTTAAACAAATCACTGTCTAGTTTTCAATTTTGCATGCTGAAATTGTCGTTTATTTTTCCCCAGTAGTCAGCCTGGCTCTAAGCAACACGCTTGTGCCTGTTTTAACAGAAATAAATTGATCTGCTGCTCATTATTTGACATCTTTGCCAATTAAGTTATATTTTAGTTCTCATTCTTGATTTTGTGTGAAGGTTCATAACTGAAATGCTGATTGTGCCAACTGATTTTGAGGGTTCGTGGGTTATACTCCTCTTATCTTTGATAATGAGTATGAGAAACCCATTGGGCCACTCGATGTGAACCATCGATGTTTATACTCAATGACTAATGCCCTTAAAACGTTTTTGTTTGTTTTCTTAAGATTGTAGTAGGGAATAAAGTCATAAACATTGTTGGATGGCTAGGGATAGGTGAGATGTGTGTATATTGTTATTGAGTGCTTGTTGATTGGCTAAGTTAATGGGCAACATTACGGTTGATAACTGAAACGCTGATTATGCCAACTGATCTTGAGCGTTTGTTTTCTTTTTTCTTTTCTGATATAGATTTCTTAGTGAACAATCATGCATGTACATTGCCTGCTGGTAGAATGGATGTCAACCACCCACTCCCTTCTACGATTAGAACACGTACTATATTGCTTTCTTTTATGAATTATATGTTAAGTAATTTCATCGTCCTATAATTACTACCATTTTCGTGTATACATTCTTGTTGAAACGGCATACTTCCATGAATGGAAAACTATGGGCGATGATCTAGAGCTACATAGTCAAAAATCATGTGTGCTTTATAATACATTAAGGGTGTGTTTGGTACATGAGATGTAGTAATTTGGTACATTAAGGGTGTGTTTGGTGTTTTCATCTCATGTTTGGTAGGTAAAATGACTTATCTCATGGGCCCAAGATAAAACTCAGGGCCCGGTACTATTCTACTATTCTACTATTCTAAAACTAATATTTATCATTCCACATTGGACATATTATTTATGTTGGTGTAATTGTAACATTATTCACATTAATAATAGTTATACACCCTCATCTCATCTATGAAACCAAACGCACCCTAACAGTTGCATGTATATTAGTCGAGGCTCATAAGTAGGGGTGTCAATCGGTAACCGGTTCTCGGGAAGAACCGGTACCGAACCGGTACCGGACCGGGAACCGATTTTTCGGGAAATAAATCGGTTCCCGGTTCTCAGCATTTACAAATAATCGGTACCCGGTTACCTGGTACCGAATCGGGTACTGGTTAATTAAACTAGTTTAGAAAATTAAAAATATAATATTAGTTTAGAAAATTAGAAATGAATATTTATATATAAATATGGGACTAATGATTTTTAATTTCTTAATGTCATGATACGTTATTTTGTTTAAAATTGTAACAAATAAAACTAATTTTCATAATTAAATGTTAATAAATTACTAATTAAATATGAGACTAATGCTTTGTTTTATGTCATCATACGTCATTGTATTTAAAATTGTAACAAATAAGACTTGTTTTAATAATTAAATGTTAATAAATTACTAATTAATATATTAACAATTAACAACCCACATGCTATTTGGTATTTAGATTAAAACCTCATATTTAAGAATAGTTTTATTAATTAAATATTTAAAACCTCAAATTTGATAATAAGACTAAGAGCATCCCCAGCGAGAGCAAGGCACGCGCCTCGGGCAGCCTGGGGAAGTGGGTGGGGCGCGCGCCCGGCCGTGATACTCCCACTGCAGGGGTGTCGGGCGCGCGTCGGGTGTGGCGTTTGTGAGACGGGCGCAAGGGCGCGCGACCCCTCGCGGGTTCACCGTTGCAGGTCCTCGGGGCGCGCGCCCCACCCAATTTTTAATTTTTTTTTCGTTTTTTTTAATTTTTTAATTTTTAAATTCATCTATAAATACTACATTTCAATCTCACATTTTCACACATCTCATTTATCCTCCAATCTTTCAAACATATCTACTCACTAAAAATTTCTTACAATTACAAAAAAATATCATGGATGACGAATTCAATCCGTTCATCTATAAATACTACATTTAAGTATTGTAATTTTTAATTTCTAAATTAGGATTTTAATTATTAAGTATTGTAATTTTCAATGTTTTAAATTATGTATTGTAATTTATTTTTTTTTTAATTTTCATTTTTTTAGTTTTTTTTTCGTTTTATTAAATTTATAATTAAATAAAATAAAACATATTAAAATTTAAATACATATTTATTAATTTAAATTTGTAATTATAAATTAACAAATTAAATTAATACAAATTCAATCATTCTATAATGATTAGTAGAGTTTTTCAAACCCCAAAGTGTGAAACAGTGTGAAACTTCTACTGCTACCTACCAACAATCTTCCAAACCTCAAACTTCAAAAGTTCCATTTAATTACAGAAATGCCACCGAAACTCATTTTGCCAACCCCAAACTGCCCGCCACGCGGATGCTCTAAGACAATATGGATATTTAAATAATTAATTAAATACTTAACGTGGAATAAATATTCAAGAAAATTAAAATTACAAAAATATAATACATAAAAATATGATTTTATAATGTATTGATTAAACATGAAAATTATTTTTTTTAATATTCAAAAATATATATTTAAATTACTATTAAAAAAAAAACATGTACCTTAATCAGTAAACCGGTTAATCGGTACCGAACCGACTGGTAACCGGTTTAATTACCGGTACCAGTACCAGTTCTTGAATTTAGCTATTTTCCGGTTCCGGTTAACCGGTACCGTACCGGTTGACACCCCTACTCATAAGTAGGGGTTGGATAAAAAATCAAACCCACAGATAAATCAAACTAAACTTAGGTTTGGTCAGTTTGGATCGATTTTAATAAATTTGAATTTGGTTCGATTCTAAATCTACTGAACTTTTATTATAGATTAATTAATATATTACATATTATGATAAATAAGTATAAAAAATGAAGTACATAAATAGTATTATCACTAAATTTTATTTATAGAATGATTTTTTCGAGGTTGGCTACATATGTATACAAGATTCAGCATGTATTTTATTAAAACAATTTGAATATTAACTTTTTAATGTAAATTACAATGTATTTATTATTAAAAAATTATATATTATGCTTTCATATGATCGAAATCAAATTGATTTTAATTTCAAAAAAATTTAGTTTATTTGGTTTTTAAATTTTTTATTCTATTCTCCATTGTTCACCCCTACTCCTAAGACAATAAACTTAAAAATTATAAATAAATTCGACCGAAATTAAACGTATTATAAATTTCATAAAATTATTTGACATAATTTCATTTATTAAATATATTGCATTTAAAATGTGAGAACTAAGAAAAAAAAATCAAAAATAAAAATTTATTTAAATCTACATAAATTGATAATCGTATAGACTTTGTAATATTATTAGACATTGTATAAGTTTTTAGCTATTTCTTTAGGTGAAAAATTGCATTTTTCGTTCAAAACTATTTTTTATATCTCAAATTCGTTTATTATTACATATTAATTAATTTAATTTATTTATATATATATTATTCCTCAAACGTCATATGTTTTGACAACTTCTTCTTGTCTGAAATTCATATAGCAACACGTGCTTTATAAACTTGAATACTACAAAATAATTATTGATTATACATAATACTATAAAAACTAAAGAAAGTAAATGCTTATTTTGAAATTTTACATAATCTAAAATATATGTTTCAATGTTATGTACTTGTATTCTCAAAGTCGATTGCAACGTGATATCACAATATATGAATTAATTGTTTATATCTTAAACTTGTAGTATTATATTAAAAGTCGTTAACTAAACTTATTTATGAAAACCTCATGATCATCTCAACTTTAGTTATAAGATAAAATTCTACACTCGTTTTCATCACAAACTCTTCGTTTATCCTCAAACCAATATGGAGTACTTGTTTTATGAATAGATTTGTACTTTTTTTTGGATACCAAATTTTTATAGATTTGTACTTACAATTTATTATTGTTTCAACTTTTTAAAATTTTATATATTCGTAATCGTCTTAAAGTTTATTAAAATGATTATAGTACTTGTTCTCTAATTAGATGTATTTTATACACATATTTTGGCCTAATTTTGTTAGATTTTAAAGATTGAATGCCCATTTATTCGTGTTTAATTGTGAATTTGTAGATTTACTCAACTCTTAAAGCGATTGATCAAATTTGAAGATATTTGAAAATTTTTACAGTAACTAAATTAATGGGATAAACAAAAAAATATATAAGAGATTCCTTTATTAATTATATTTTAAAACTTTTTTGATGATTAAGGCATTTAGTGTAGGATATTAATATATATAAATATGTTCTCTTTGTCAATTGAAGGCGCTTGACGTGAACACAATTTTTAAATATCACCCTCATTATGTTCATTACAGAAAATGAATTACATTAACATTAAATTATATGGTCGTGTCACGGATGACTCATTTTGTTCATTAAATGTCTACTAAAGATCCTTATAATTTGACCTGACACGAGTTCTAATGTACTAGTTTGACTATGTAGAAGTATATATTAAGTGGAGTTTGGTACTCTTCTAATTTATTATTTTTAAGTGATTGCATATTGAGTGGAGTTTGAATCACACTTGATTAATTATTTTTAATTTAGTTGTGTGTATTGATTGGTGAGTCCACTTACTTTATATTAAAAAAATTGAAGGGTAAAGATATTTTATGGACGGACTAAATTGGAAAAAATGTAAAGAACTTATCCAATCTACTAAATTTGTTTGAATTTTATGTATGCATATTCATCTCAAAATCGATGAGAAATTCATCTTACTACTCATTCTCGTCTCATAATTACTCGTTCATTCCCAAACATGTGTAAAAATAAGATCAAATATTCTAAACTCCCTTAGTTTTACACATGTATTAATCCATAATCAGAGCTATATACTCGTGTTGGTCTCAAAGCTAATTAAAAATATAATTTTGTAAATCTCTCTCGTCATAGAATGATCTATTTAATTATGATATCACCTCTATTGTTATCTAAAATTATAAATCCCTCTAAATTGAATCAACCCTTAGGATATATTATGATATTGCCTCTAAATAATATTATCATCTATGGATGGTTCAATTACTCTTAGCTGTTAACTAGGATTATAATACGTTTATCAACATATAATGGATTATTTTGATCTAATTTTAAATTATTTACAAATCTTTTGAATTATATGTAAAGGAAAACATAATAAATTTAAATTATTTAATATATTTTTTAAAACTATGCAAATAATATGTTTGTGGTTGATCTCTCTGTATCACATAATTTTATTTTATTATATTATATCTTTGTAACTAAATTAAATTCTAATTAATACTCTGTAAGAATAAGACGAACATTTGAAGTCTCATCAAATTCTATCTAGAGTGCCATAAATGATTAAATTTTTATTGTATATTATAATATTCTAATTTTGATGTACTGTGCAATCATATTTTGAATTCTCTTACAAAACAGAAGTACTTGATTCTATCAATCACTTATAAATATTAAACTATAATTTTGGGTTGGATTTTATCCTGTTACTACAACTGGTCTAGTACTGTTGGGATCATCAAAATTGTACTTCATCAGATTGAGTAATAATTTATCACCTCAAATTTGAGTTGATTGTGAATAATCTTTTCAATGCTATGATATTGTCTCGTACACTTTTTGCAATGTTATAAAAGTCGTTGGACACTAGTCGGGCGGTAGAGGGGGGCTAGCGCCTAGGCGGTTAAACGGGAGTTTAGGCAGATCAAATTTATGCTTAATTTTTATATTTTTACATCATACTACTTTCATTCCGTTAATAACGACCCACTTTTCATTTTGGGATGTCCCACTAATAATGACTAATTTCCTTTTTGGGTATCACATGCGGTTTTTCTTGGTTTTTTTGTAATAAGTATATATTGAGTGTTTCTTGATTTTCGTGTAAAAAGCAAATGGGTCATCATTAATGGGACGGAAGGAGTATTATATAATACAAATTACATAAACATACATTATTAATTTGTAATTTCATTTTCTAATTTATAATAAAGAGTTAAAAACACATAATATTGTAACGTCCCGTATTTTTCTCAATAAAAATACTATTTTCCTCAACCATAGAAATAACATTTAAAACCAGTAAACAAAATATTTTAAAATAATTGTAGCACAGAAGCCTTTGAAATAACCTTTGAATCTTTGAATAATAAATAACAACACATTTTGTCTAAAATCAATTCATAATGAATACATTCTAATAGAAGATAAAACTAAAATAAACTAAAAACGATGTCTGCTACCACCACCACGCCACTGCCCGACTCTTAGCCTGAAAAATATAATATAATAAGGGGTGAGTATATCCACATACTCAGTGAGAGATACGTAACAGCCAATATTTAAACGATACATAACAATATCATGCAAATGCACGTAGAATGAATTGCACGGTGGGCTTTTACCCCAAGAACCTTTTCGAATCCCGGATCCTTTACTAAATCTCTGGCCTCGTATAATGTATCTCGTATTGCACGGTGGGCTTTTACCCCAAGAACCCTTTCGAATTCTAGACCCTTTACTGAATCTTTGGTCTTCGTACGCTTGTGCAAGACTTTTCATATGTCACATAGGTTTGACATTTCAACATAACAGTCACGTATACAGTAAAAATATTAGCAATTACATTTAACTGTAATAGACATCCCTCACCTAATCAATACTTCAATCGAGATAGCCAGACGGTAACAATTAACAGATCACAAAATCGCGTCTAGAATAAACATGAGATTCTAATTAAATAATCTATACATATATACACAACACACGCATACATACATACATATATATATATATTTATATATTATATAAAACACACAATAAATACATATATAAGTATATACATACATATAAGTACATATGCACACAACACACACACATATATATATAATAGACATGCATATATATATTTATATATTGTACACATATATATATATATATATAATTATAATAAAAATAATTGAATTGCCTCACTTAGGGATGAAATCATTTTTCTTTCCTACTTTATAAAAATCTTCAAATCTGAGTAGGAGTATGTGGGAGAGGGAATGATTGTTCTATACGGTGGGAGAGAAAGAAAAATAAAAGTTTGAGGGTTTATATAGGGGAATAGGGTACTTAGGGTTTGAGTTTTATCATAATAAAATAATAATACATAAAATATATTTAAAATCCTTAAAAATTGGAACACTAATAGTTTTATATAACAAATTTATCACACAAATTTAAATCCATAATATTAAATATAACATATATATATATATATGGCTTTTAATAATTTGGGTCGTTACAAATATGATAAGTAAAATATGATATCCATAAATTTAAAATGAAATACATACATTAGAATTTAGATTAAATGATCCATAATAAGTTCAAATATATATGTAATCTAATCTTCAAAGTACAAGTTTTGATTTTCTCTGTCTTTTTTTAATGGGAAAAGTAGCATATCCGCCCTTAGGGTAGAGGTCCCTATGGTGGATCACCTCTTATGGTCCGATTTTGTTCAAATGGGCCCCTAAAGTCGATAAGTTGCTGCAACTTAACCCTCCCTTCTAACGGCCGTTTAACGTCGTTAAGTAAATTTTATTTTTAGTGAAAATAAACATATAATATAATATACGTGATATTTAAAACATGGGAAAAACAACATATCCGCCCCTAGGGTAGATGCCCCTATGGCAGATCACCCCTTATGGTCCAATTTTTGTTCAAATAGGCCCCTGAATTGATAAGTTGCTAAAATAAAAAATTAATTTACATAAGGACATTAAATGGCCGTTATAATGGAGGGTTAAGTTGCAGCAACTTATCGACTTCAGGAGCCCACTTGAACAAAACCGGACCATAAGAGGTGATCCGCCATAGGGGCCTCTACCCTAGGGACGAATATGCTACTTTTCCCTTTTTTAATAAAAGACGAGGCTCTAAACTATGGAGCATAACAAATAATGATGTTGGGTTGATTTTGTGTGATATGATATGTTAATAGGTCAAAAATTATCATTTGGGTCATATATGTGTTGGGCACTTAGGCTGTTTGTCTTTTTTAGCTTTATTTTTGTTTTAGCAGTTCCGTCCACCTAGCCCGCCTGACTAGGCCGCCTAACCCACCTAGGCTCCCACGTAGACCGCCTAGCCCGCCTAGGCCCCCGCCCATCCCGCCTAGCTAAAACCGTATAGCATTAATCGAATCGACAATGCACCGCCTAAACCGATTTTTAGACCATTGCACTTTTGTATCAGCTTAGAGCATTCTTATTGGGATTTCAATTTTGGTCCTATTGGTATTTTTTTAAATTTTTAATAGATTCTTCATTTTTTGGGAGTTTTACAAATACCGTGTTTTACAAATACCTCATAATAGAAATATTTCGGTTTGGGACTTTCGTATTTAATTTTAAGTTTTTATTTTTATTTTTAATAATAATAAAATTTAAATAACATTATCATTAAATTAAAATTTGCATTAATTAAAAATAATAATTCATTAAAATAAAAATTACATTTAAATAAAAACTACATTAATTAAAATTAAAAAAAATAATAATATTACTTCTCTCATTTGCTTTTGATTTTCGCAACCATCATCATATTCGATTTAAGTTTCTTTGAAGTTATCTTCGACATGTCTTTCATTAAATTTTTGTACTCCATGATTTGTATATAACTAGTCGTGAAATTCATTAAGGATTTGAAACTTGTAGTAAAATATTGCAAGTTTTCGTCACTTCTATCAAGTGATTTATTATTCCCTTTTCTTTTGCTAATTTGGCCCCCATTGAGCATTGATCGGGCTCGGAATGGGCTGAGTCACTAGTGAACCCTTTGCCTATATTGTTCTTATCTCATTTGTTGAACTCGGTCTAATATCCGACTTGGTCAGAGACAACTCATTGGAATTTGGGTCTATTGCGCGAGATCTCCCAACAATGAAAGTATTTGTACGTTGTTCGGTTTGTTTTTTTTTTTGAACTCGATCATTACCTTGTTGAATATGTTGTCGCCGGAATTGCCGCTTTCCCACACTTCAACACACCATTTATAAATGGCGCAAAACTCTCGGGGTCGTATTTTAAATGTGACCTCAATAACACTCCAATTGTTTTAAAGTGCAATGTTTGGAGAAATTGTCTCATTGTCGATTGAAGGTTGCAGTAATGCGAGACCAATACGTCTCGCCCTTTTGGTTAATTTCCCACGATGGGGTCGTGGCTTGTGTCAAGCTATGTTCGATAAATGATGACATCATCTTGAATGTTGTAGTGATCGTCGGATTTTTTCCTCTCAGCCTCGGGCAGGACCTTTATGGAGGGTAAGAATAAGGGCGCCGTCTGAAGCTTCATCGAATGAATTGCTATAATTAATTCTTTCGAGTTCTTTGGGTGAAGGAGAAGAAAATTGTTGGGAGGAAAAATATTAGCCGGAAAAATGTTAGCAGGAAAATTGTTGAGGAGGAAATAATTTTGGTGTGTTGAAGACAACAGGTGTTTTGGTTTGCAAAACTTGCAAAGCCAATGGCGATCATAGGAGCTCGGGTATCGACTCCAAATTGGGTCATTGGGCCGGGCTATGACTTCCCTACGCATTTATATATATATAAAGAAGCATATAGAGTACAGCTGGACTCTTGCCACAATAAATCAACCTTGTTTTTCTATTTATTTTTTCCTTTTCTTTTTCTATTGTTACAAATCAAAATAATTCCATCAAATTGAAAATTCTTGTTTTAAATTTCCCAAGTCCCCGTTATTTATGCTGTATTTGTGATAGTTTTTTAATTAAAATAAAACATAAATAGACGGAATAGTAGTTCAAGCCGGAAGACTAACACAATTTAGGTTTAGTATTATTAATATACATGCTAGTATTATTCTGGTCCAATCCATTAGAATTGAAAAACTATTTATTTCAACAAAAGAATAAATAATGTTGCAATAGTAATATAAGTAGTATAAATAAATGATATCTCCTGTAAAAGTTGCAAGATTAAACTAATAACGTATGAAGGAAAATTTAGTTGAATATTTATTGTATTGAAAAAGAGGGAAAATTAAAGCAATGATTTTGTGATGTAAGAGGGGGCCTCAATCGAATCTCATGCAGATAATTTATACTCACTTTTCAGAGCACGTGTTGATTGCATTTGATTTTTGCTGAGGCTAATGGGTTCCACATATACACAATATTGTTGGATTTTTTTCCTTCTCAAATATCAAATTCATTAATTCCTCAACCACATATTTCAATTCTTGGCGTTATCACCAAAGGAAAAATAGAGGACCGCTCACCCTTTTACGGTACACACTATTTATTGTGACAACCACTCATATAACATTACAAGGTTATATGAGTATACAAATTTATAATATTTATTTTTTTTAATTTTTAATTGTTCTGTATTGAATAATATTAAATTATATCACAATTAGAGACGGATCATGTTTATCACGGAGTCTTAAACAAAAAATAAATAAAATACATGCTCTATATAAATATGGTTCAAGATATTTAATAATATTTTTTTTATTCAAAGTTTCTTGGCAATAATTTTTTTTATCCTAAATTTGAAATATTTATCAATACTTGGTCTTTTTTTTTTTCACAATACTTGATCATCCTTAGTTTTTTCGTTCGGAGTACCAAATATATACATACAAAGCATTTTGTATCACAATAAAATTATATTTATCTATTAATTATTTTTGTATTATAATAAAAATAAATTTTAGATAAAATTTGGAGTGTATTTAAATCTTTTTTGATCAATAGTAAGAAAAAAATTAATTTTATTTTTAACAATTTCATTAAAATATGGATACAATATTAAAAAAATGGGCTCCTAAAAATTTGGGGCCCTAAGAGACATCATGCTTCGCCTACTATCAGGTACGACCCACAATCAATAAACTATAGTCAAAAAGTGGAAATTAATAAACTTTTTAGGGTGAAGATGCAAATACCTCTCTAACTGTTGGGTTTCAGATAGAGCATGTGTGGTATATGGGGGGATGGAGAATACACAACACTACAATTTGTCGCGCATTCTGCTTAGAGCAAAAGGTCGTGACAACTTTTGTGCTGCACAAAGGGTTGTATAGAGTGACAGAACACCCTTCTAAAATAGAGAGAGTGAATCTATCCAAGTATGATTCTCGACACAGAATGTGAGCAATCTGTATAAGGAGCAGAACGACTGGTAGCTTTATGAAGCTTACCAGAACATCTATCTTGATACAGATTGTGTGCGGAAGCTGTGATTATATTATTCTACTCTACACTTAGAAAATTTTTTGTTATGAAAGTCGAGTGTTCTTTAAGAGATTGATTCAAGTGCACAGCTCGCAGATTGTGATCTGCTCGCTGGTGAAGTGTGAATACAAAATCAAATAATGTTATGTAGAAAGTAAAGAACACACATTTTTAACGTGGTTTGAGTAACATTCCTATATCCACGGACGATCAAACTAGATCGTTGAATCCCTTAATCTTGAATTTTTCAATTATTTATCCTCGTTGAGTACGAGTTCACTCTTCTTATTTATACTCATTGAGGACGAGATTACAACTTGCTTATTTAAACTCGCTGAGTACGAGATCTGAGTGGGAGTTTGTATTTAGACTTCCTTCACAGTTTTGGGATTGAGAAGTCTGATAAGGTTCTTTACTATTGTAAGTTTTAGTGGGTGAGATTCTTAGAAAGATGGTTGTGATTCTCTACTAAGTTACAACACTTGATAGAGTATTTATAATTGAATTGGTGTTGATTGGTTTCTTGAGTGCTGTAGAGAATCTTGGAGCCTTGAAGCTTATTTTCTGGGAATCTCTGAATGCATCGACGTCCTTACCCACTCACCTTCTACTCATTTATCACTCTCGTGAATCCACTATTCCGCACAGTGTCATTTCTTCTCACTCTTAGTCTTTTTGGAAGGCGTGGTGTATTTAAAAGCTGTAATGAATTATAGTCGTTGAAGTCATGCAACTTTTACAGAGAGCATTAATTGTGCTTTTAACTATTGGTTTGCTGACTATAAATCTATCCGTTGGAGTATGTCCTACGTGTCATACGATGTGTCATCTGACGTGGCATGGACATGTCAGTTGTGATCTATTTAGGTAGATATGTAGCTTCCTTCAATTTGTGTTGAACAGCTCGTGTGATGTTCTGTTGGTAGATAGAACGTCTTTGGATATGTCTGATAGATAGTATCTGGACAGAACGTTTCCTACGTTCTGTGTCATATACAGAATGACTCATTCATTATGTCTTGAAAGTCCTCTAGAACTAGTCTAAGATAGATGCTCTATAGATACAAAACATGAATCATGTTCTGTTTCTTTACAATTCAGCATCTTAACAATTCTAAATCTAGTATAGATTGGGATAGGACCAGAACATGACTCACGTTCTGTTCCTTTACATTGGGATCTGTAAACTAACTAAGAAATAAAACCTATGATTGAGTAGATCTCCTATATACGATCTATTTAGTTATGTTCCTCTGATAAACTTTGAGTTGTCTCCTCACATTATGTTGATCAATTCGTTAGACACAGATTGATACACTCATTCTGCTTTTTGATCCGCTTCTCGATCTGTGATTTGCTGGTCTCTGTTGAAATCATGTTCTGCTCTTCTGTGAAGTGGCTCATCTTTTAGGTAGTGAGCTGTTCTGCATCACCACGCTCTGTGTTGATCATATGTTCTCTTCATCCATGTTTCTGTGCTGTAAATGCTCTAAAGCTAAGTCTTGATAGAACACAGATTAAGTCTTATATACAGATCGTTACTTACGTTATGTCTTTACATTTTGACTTAATCTTTTACAGTATCATGATCCTATGGCACAGATCGTGACTCACGATCTGTCCTTACAGATTGATCATATGTTCTAATACATAAACAAATAAGATCAAACTCTATAGACTAGGTTATTATATCATTCACCCATCTTTACATGTTAGTTGATCTGCTATGAAGAATACAGGAGACTACCTATTGACACGATATTTCTTTCATCGATTTGTGTTTTTTACACTTAGTTTACTGCAAAGTCTAACTATGCTAGACACTAAAACATAAATCATAAGCATCACATAATAATCAATGTTTAAAAAGGCGTTTGAGGCGTAAGCCTCAAGGCGCGCCTCGAGGCGAGGCGGACATAAATCGCCTCTGAGGCGCCGCCTCAGTAGTGGTGAACAAGGCTTACGCCTCGCCGTAAGTGAGGCGGTGTGAGGCGCATGAGGCGAGGCGTTTTCCAAAGGCGTAAGCCTCAGTTTCATAAACAAAATTTCATTTTTTAAGTGAAATTTGGGTTGAATTCAGCCTACCCACTATGGGCTTATATAATTTAATCCAAATTAAACATGAGCTTTCAAAACCTAAACACTAAAATTGAAAATTCCCTGAAATTAAAATACCAACGACTACGCCAATCTCTCCCGTTCTCCCACTCTTCCCCACGCTCTACTCCTCTAGTCCTCTACAAGGCTGCGACAAGGGTGCAGGCGGCTTAGGCGGGCAGGAGCGCCGGCGGCGGCCAGAAGCAGCGGCGAGGCGGCAACTTCTTCTGTACTTCAGGGTTCCATAAGTTTGGTAGTGCTCGAATTGTATTTGGCAGAAATCTTGTTGTTGCCAGTTTACTCACTGATTCCATCAGTTTGGTAGGGCTTATGCAATGTTTCTTGAAGGCTGAAGCTTAAAATACTAGTCTGTATGCATACAAGAAGGTAAGATAACAACTTTAAAATAAAGAAATACTCCCTCCGTTCCCCAAAAGTATGCACCATTTGACCCGGCACGTGTTTTAATAAAATGTAGTTGACTTGAGTGTAAAAATATTATTAATTGTTAAAATATAATTAATTTGAATGATAGTGGAGATTGGGACCCACAAAAAGGTGTTGTTAAGTATTAAAATATAGTTGATTTAAATGGTAGTGGAGATTGGGGCCCACAAAAAAGTGTAATAAGTTTCCAAAAATAGAAGATGCATATTTTTGGGGAACGGACGAAAATGGCAAAAGGTGCATACTTTTGGGAACGGAGGGAGTATTTAAGATGGTAAGATAGTAATCACTATCGTACCAAGCCAACAAAAACTACTGATTCTGGCTGTTGCACAAAATATTTTTAAGTTCTTCTAATTTTTTTGAGTGTAGTCTGGCTGGTATATTTTTAGTTTCTTTGGTTACTTTCATTTTTATGGTTCAAGCTACTTTCATTTTCTGCTGCTAGTTAAATTGCGACTTCCCACAATATTTTTGCCCACAACTAAGGTATTATTGTTATTATTTGTTAGGATATACTGTTATACAAAATGAGTGCTAGTGGGTCTAATAAAAAGGCACATTCCGGCGGGTCTGCACGGAAGGATCCGGCTTGGAAATATGCTAAAGATGTTGCAGTGCCAGGAGAGGGGGGAAAAAAGGTTATAAATACCTCTCATGCAAGTTTTGTAGTAAAACTATCACTAGAGGAGTAAAGAGAGCGAAAGATTATTTAGCTGGAACGCATCGGAATGCGGCACCCTGTGAGAAGGTCCCCGACGATGTGAAGCTTGAGATGCAAGCATATTTGAAGGAGTATGAAAACTTAAAACAGTTTGGGAAGATGAAATTTGATGAGATGATTGAAAATGGCTCGTATTATGGTAGTGGTACTGGTACTACACCTAGTAGTGGTGGGGGGACTGGGGGCATGAGCAATACAATTGAAACCTTGAGTGATAGAGGTGTTAGAGGTCCCATGGATCGATTTCTAGGGATTGAAAAGGATGGAGATGCCAAAATGACTCCGGCAATGGCTAAAGAACATCTCAACACTATAATGATTTCGCAAACATCATCAAAACCAATCTAACAGGTTCAGCAACATCAAAAAGGTTTATAACACTAACGTTTTTAGTAAAACACAAATCACCCCCTATCATTTGTTTTGGTGCAAATACAATCTTGATATTTCACTGTTGGTGCAACTACAACCTCAATGTTTTAATTTTGGTTCACAAAGTCACCAACCCAAATTAATACATTTTTTTTAGGACCCTACCTTATCTAATTTTTTATCATATTTAACTCATTAATTAACTAATTGATTTTTATTTTACTCACAACACATATATTTAATTAAAATTAACAATAGCCTTATTCTATTTATTAATTTTAATTAAATAGTCTTATATTAATTATTAATTATTAATTAAATATATATATTTTAAGTAAAATAAAAATAATAATTAATTTTATTTATGAAAAATTTATATATGTTTTTTTAAATAATATTATTTGTACATATATATAATACAACATCCTCTTCAAGGTAATCTTCTTACCTAAATATGATTTCTTCAAATTGGATGTTTGGCAATAATTAATACTTTCTCCGTCCATCAATGTTCTTAATGTTATGTTATTTTAGATCGTCCACCAATGTTGTTAAGACTTAAAACTTACTCCCTCCGTCCCACTAAACTTGACACGTTTTCCTTTTTGGGACGTCCCACTAAGCTTGGCACATTCCAAAAATAGCAAAAATTATCTTTTCAAAAAGGTGTGGACCCTACCACCTTTATACCTTTTACACTAATTTATACACTCTCCTTAATAACCGTGCCGGAAAAAAAGGTGTCAAGCTTAGTGGGACGGAGGGGGTACCATTTAGGGTGAGTTTGGTTGGGAGGATGAAGCAAGATAAGATAAATAATCTTACTTCATCTATTGTTTGGTAGGACATTGTCCTCATCTCTCCGGCCCGAGATAAAATCAAAAGCTCGTAACTAAATCACTATTCCAGCCACATTATTAATCATACCAATTTGGTGTTATTACTTATTCCTTTTCAACAGAAACCCCGAATGACTTCAATTTACATTCTCGAAAAAAACAAAATAGCATATCCATTCCATTGTTTCCTCCTTTTTTTTGTTTGAGATTGTTCGTCGTCGACTTGGCCGAAAGAACTTCTGCGTCTTCTTTCGATTTTGAGAAAGGCAAAGCTAAAAGTCTACGAAAAGGTATTCCATTTCTTTGTTGAATTTTCCAAAAGCGTTGCTTACGTGAATGAGATTATTTATTGTTTCTTTTTCTCCTGCAAATTTGGAGGAAATATCGTCGATTCTTGCTTCAGGTAACTGATTTGGGTATTTTCTTTGACCCTTGTTTTGAAGAGATTTTTTGTGAGATTCCCCTGTTTGTATTTGATATTTTTCGTTTATAACTTCAATTGCAGATTTGGGGAAAAACCTGAGAACTAGGGTTCCATACTGTGGAAGCTTTTTGTTCATTTGAGGTTAGTGAGTGAGTTATTAAAAAAAATTCAATTCTGAATTAATCAGTAATGTTATCATTCACTGGATTTTGAACTAGGGTTCTAGTGTTTAGCAATGAGCCTCATATATTGTTTAATTGTTGTTTTACTGACTGATTTGCTGCTGTTTTTTTTTCCCTTCGTACTGACTGATTATTGCATAATTGGGATTGGGATTATTGTGTCTTATGAATGGTTTGATAACTCGCTTGATACTCACTTAAAGTGCTCTTAATGTGCCTCATTTACTCTATTAAACTGTGTATTTTCCATTCTTGATATACTCCATTGTTATTACATGTTGTGATTGTTTAATTTATGCATTTGTTGTAGTTAAAACATGCTCTTAAGTTCATGTTAATTTATAATTAATATAATGCTATAATCACTGAATTTGTGTAGATAATGCTAAAAATTGATCTTCATAAACAATGAAAGATTACATGTTTTCATATGTGTTAATGGTTATAGTACTTACTCATTATAACTTTGTGTATATATACTATATTTAAAGAACCCACTGTATAAGCGTTTGTTGTTCTATCTATGGTTTATGAAAGCTATAATATATGGTTCATTACTTATATAAAACTATATATCTATGTATTTATGGTTTATGAGCTATATAGTATGTTAATTACTTACATATATAAAGAACTCACTGTATAATAAATAATGGTTTATTATTTACATATATAATAAACAATGGTTTATAGCTTTCATAAACTATAGATATTATACTATAAATTGATCTTCATAAACAATGGAATTTGTTTATATTATGATTTTAAACCATGTATAAGCGTTTCAGTGGTATATTATGGATTATTGTTGAACTCATTATATTTCATAAATCCATGGTTTTAAATATTTTATGTATATCTTTGTGTGTAGTTGCTTATATTTGTGTGTATCTAGGTTATAAACCATCAATTGTTGAAGTGTATCCACGGTATTAAGTTTTAGTTGCTAATAGACCCTCTGAACTCCATGTAAGAAGCACTAGTATTATCCTAGAATTAAACAAACATATTTAGGTTGTAGTTGTTCTATACTCCTCTAAAATTGCTTACAATATGGATAACATATTTGTGTGCTTTCAATTTAATGCAGATTTTGATTAACATGTCAGACAATTTATCATTGTCTAAGCAAGTTTACATGTGCTGCGAGGATATATTCCAGGAAACAATGACACAGATTCTAATTCTCGTGACCTTGTTAATCATAAATGAATCACCTAATAAGAAACGTGGGTTGATAGAAAGATCTTATTCTATGATTAGTAAAATTCTACATCAAATTAGACACGTACATAGGATAATGAAGCTAAGCGATGTTGATTGCATCGTTAATCTACGGATGGATCGTAACATATTTGGTAGACTTTGCAAATTGTTACGTGAATTACATACTTTGAGTGATAACAAATATGTTAGTGTGGAGGAACATTTTGCAATGTTTTTATCTGTTCTAGCTCATCATAAAAAGAATAAAATAGTTGGTTTTGATTTTAGCCGATTCGGACAAACCGTATCAAATTACATGCATAAGGTTCTTTTGGCAATTTTAAAACTGCACACACGTGTACTTATGAAACATGATCCTGTTTTGGAAGATAACACCGATAGCCGATGGAAGTGGTTTAAAGTATAATTTATAATGTCTAACTTCATATAGAATACATATCATTTAAAAATTAATTGTCTAACACACTTCATATAAAATTATTGTTGCTTTTAAGAGTTGCTTAGGAGCCTAGGCACATACATAAGTCTTATTGTGGCAGTGCTCAATAAGCCAAGATATAGATCACGGAAGGGAGAAATATGTACTAACACATTGGGTGTCTGTGATCGGAACCTTGGTTTTGCTTATGTCCTTCCTGGGTGGGAAGGTTCAGCTTCAGACTCAAGAATTTTAAGAGATGTTGTAACTAGAAACCACGGTCTGAAGGTACCACGAGGTAAATTTATTTATAATTCTTAAATTAAATTATGGAATTATTATAAAGTATAATTATAGTGTTGGTCTAAATTTTGTAAATTTAGGAACTTATTATTTGGTAGCTAATGGATATATCAATTCAGAAGGATTTCTAGCCCCTTATCGAGGAGTTAGGTATCCTCTGAAAGAATGAGGACCAGAACGTGACAGACCTCAGAATGCTTATGAGCTTTTCAACATGAGACATGCTAAAGCGAGGAATGTCATAGAAATATCCTTTGGCATACTTAAAAAACGATGGGCTATTGTACATTGTCCGTCGTTTTACCCTGTTAAGGTTCACAATCGTCTCATTTTGGTTTGATTTCTTCTCCATAATTTTATACGTTCTCAAATGGATGTTGGCCCAATTGAGAAAGAATATGATGAGGAATGTGTTGATAACGATGGAGACGATGTCGGTTTGTACGAAGCTACAGATTTTGTAGATGCTATTGAAACAAGTAATGAATGGAACACATCTAGAGAGAGCTTAGCTCAAGCTATGTGGTTATCATTTTAAGATTAGGTATAAATCTTATAATCTTTGTCAATGAATTTGGGAAACAAACTATTACTAATCTATGTTTAACATTATAGGAACATGGAAATTGCACCGTTATGTTTTTATAATTATGGGAAAATGGTCCTTAAACGTGCTGGATCAAATGCCAAAAATAGGGGTTGCTTATACTACAAGTGTCCCATAAACCAAAATCACTATCGAAGTTTCATATGACATGATGATATAATGTTGAATAACAATGCATCTACCAACATTAGATCAAATGCATCATTTGAAACTGAAGCTTCAAGTGCATCGAGTCATTTGCTAGACAATTCTAACACCATTGGACATTGTTTGCAGAATGATCACCTAGTTCAAGTATTTCTCATTTTCATGTGTATTTTTATTTTTCTATTTGGTGTAACTATTGATGTAATTATTGGTAAATTATCTTAGTTTGTCACGGATGTAAGAAATGTATTGAAGATACTGATTATTTTTAATTATTGGTGTAATTGTGATTTGTATTTTGTCATTTGTAATCCAAATCTGTAAGGTTATGTAATCGTGATTTGGGTGGAGATTAAGACCTAGTTAAATAGCTATACATTGCTGCCAAAAAATAGGCATGCAGCAAACCTGAACCTTTAAGTTTGCAGTCAACTAAACAACAAACTAATGCATCACATGCATAATAGTGAATAGAGTAAATAATTCATTGAAAGCTGAGAATTCAAAGGTGATAATTAATACACACTGACTCATTATACTTCAAGCTTTACAGCCATGCTTATTATCTATAAATTAAACGTGGGCTTCAGAATTGGTTGTCAAGAATTCAAGCAAATTTTCTTCTCCACTTACCCAAATGAGTTCCTTTGAAATCCCCCCACAATCATTCTACTTTCAATCAACTACTTTCAATCAACTACTTTCAACAAACAAATGGATTTCACACTTATGAATGTATTAGCATTCTACAAGGAGAGAAATCCATGGCCTTCAAGCTATGTTCCAGAAAATATTCTTGAGAATGTTGCAATTGTTATAAACAAGCACCATGGTTGCAATGTGACCATAATGGATGTGTTTAAGCAGACACAATTCTTGAACGTTCGCTATAACACGTTCAAGCAAATTGCTCGTACACCTGGAGCAACTTGGGATATCGAAGGAAAACGTATCATTACAAGTCCCGAAGTATGGACTTACTTGTTTGAGGTACATTAAACCCATGATTACAACTAATATACTTTGCAATGTTTAGCAATTTATCAAGTTGTTATACTTACTAATTTTTTTATGAACAAGAAAAACGATTTTGCTAAGGCCTACTATTGGACGGATGAACCTCATTTCACGAACTTGGGGTTTCTTTTTACTAATGATGAGGTTAAGATGGAAGACGATAATAAAGTGATCACCATTGACTCATCCACTTTTGATTTGGAACAATTACTTGCACAATATCCTTCTAGCAACGATGATGAGGTAATTTCTCCACCTAGTAGAAACTCAAATAGCGTCACCATACCCGATGAAAATAAGAAAAGAAAATCTAAACGAGTTGTTGATTATCCTTCAAGGAAAACTAAAGGGAAAAATGGTTCGGGATCATCTTCTTGTGCCTCGTCAAGCCCATTCAAGTAGTCGTATCATCTTCTTGTAGTGGATGTCGGAAAATCGTTGCATTTCTATGGTTATAGTCTATGTTTGTTGTAGGTGGTTTTGTCGTCTATGTCTTGTTCTTCTTTAGTCATTTTATTATCGTTTCTATGTCATGTCTATCGTTTTTATTATCATTTGTATGATGAATATGATGATGTTTCGTTCTGCTTCAATATCAATGTGCTCGTATTTTTCAAATCAATATTATTGTGCTCGTATGTTTCATTCTAGTACAATATGCTATTGTAATACTTGGGCTACAAATCCATGCAATTAATAAATACATGCAATTAACAAATATTTGCCTCTGTTAAATTAACAAATACTTGCATCTTAAAAGAACAATAGCAAATCCATAGAAATATACATAGCAAAACAAATCCATTTGAATTATAAATTCATACTACGTAAAATACATATCAAATCCTAAACAATAGTTACATAGCCAATACACTACATTCATACCAAAAGTCCATGCAATTACAAAATACAGTTCATGTCATACCTATTAAAAACATAAGTGCATACTTCATCAAACCTGCTACTAACTGTTATCAAAATCACACTTCACAAAATATAATTCCTAAGTTGAAACTACCAACGTGAAACTTCACAAACAACCAAGTAAACAAATTAGATATTCGGCTTTTGCTTCCTTCGGTAGACCAATGAAGAGTTCTAGCTTTTTATCATTTTCGATTAATATCTCGCACACGCTTAACTTATCACGAATTATAAATCCCAGAATATTCGGTAACTTGTTGAACACATCCATTCTTGCTTGTCCTAACACTTGTTCATGCCCAAATCGAGATGCCATATTCTCCATACGAGAGTTGGCATTGCGACTAATTCCTTCAATTAAAGAACAAACCTTTTTAATTCCATCTAGGACCTTACGCTTTTGACCTTTAGCTTTTGACGATGTCGGAGTTGATTGAGATGGATGATCGGAAGGAAATGTACTATGGTCACCACCATCCGGTGATATGATATCGTCCATATCTACGTGGTAGTCCTCGGGCATGTACTAAGAAAAATCTTTCTCCAAACCATTGATTGCTTCATAGTACTCCTCCGCACCTTCTCCATTGGCTCGATCATTTCTGAAAATCTTCTTCCAGTCATCATACATTGGCCAACTTTTGGACCGAATTCTTTTAGAGTTTGAATCAATCTAAACTCAAGGTTAAAACTACTCACGGTTAGTCATGGTAATCAGAAAATAATTCATCAAACTTTTGTTTAGAGATCATAAAATAGAAAAAACTTTACCTTGAATATGGACTCCCAAACGTCATCATCGCAGTCAACCGTATGTGTACCATTGTTGTTGAAACCCACTCCGCTTTGGTTAAGAATGGTGCACAACAAATTGTAATCTTTCTTCCATATTGAAAACTTCTAGTTCACGTGTGGATTTCCTCGCAAATCGGTGCCCAACATCTTCATCTTGAAAATGTCTTCCAACTTCGTTAGATATCCTGCCCTAAATCCATTGTCGGATTTCCATCCTTAGGCTACAATTTCTTTCATCCCAAGAAGCAAAGCCTCCTCTTCGTTTGGTGTCCAAACTCGACGATCCATCTCCGATCGTTTGGCCTTACTACTCCCATCACAACTACCTGAGAGTCATTAATGCAAAAACCTTATAACAACTTCATTTTGTCTCGTAGGTTAGATCACCTAAGCATGAATAATGTTTTTCATGCATAAACAGAGTGTGCAACAGTGAAGTCTTTGAAGTTGTATTCAATCATCTACAATTTCTTGCATTCATAACATTGACCCAAAATAATGGATGTAATTCAAAATAATGCATCACAATAATGGATGGAATTCAAAATAATGGATGAAATGCCAAGTATGAAATTTCTTGTATTTATAACACTGACTGAAAATATATACTTCAAACCAAACCAAAATAGTTAACCCATGAGCTAAGAACAACCAATTGAAAGAACATAATAATACACTAAGATCAACAAAATGAAAATCAGTAAAACGATCCATATATCCTCCTATTTTGTTAACCTTCATCAACATCATAATAAAAAAATGAGGTTTGTTGACCCAATTACCTTCTTCGTTTGAAGTCATTTGATTTCAATCTTCAACCTTCAATGCTAAATTGAGATTTCTTCCTTCAAATTGAGGTTCCTTCCTTTAAAGCAGCAATCGTTTCTACCTTTGCATTAGGACAAACTTTCAATTTGGCTCCTAAATTTAGCACGCCTTACATTGCAAAAGAAGAGAAGAAACACTTTTATCTAGATACCAAACAAGATATTAAGTTATATTGTCTTCACTTTTAACTATCAAACAACATATTAAACACTATTCACATTAATAATAAGTTATCATATCATCTACCAAACATAATAATAAGTTATCATACTCTTTATTTTAACATAACAAATACATTATTAAACACTATTCACATTAGTTATCATACCACTGTTCACATTAATAATCTTGATTTTTCTTATCCTTCATCGTCTCATCTTCTCAACCAAACTTACCCTTATATAAGTAGACCCACATCATTCAATACACACAATTCAATAAAAAATAATTAAGTATGTGAGACTCAAACTCCACTCAATACACATACTTCAATTAAAAATTAATAATAAGTAAGTCTCAAACTCCAATTACTACACTTTTCCACACAAAATCAAAATATTACATTAAAATTCGTGTCAGATTAAAATATTAACCATATTGGAGAGAATATTAATTATATAAATTAATAGGCTAGTTGCAAATAAGAATTGAGGAACATGCATGCATTCAATTTATTCATTTTGTATAAGCCATTGCATGGCTTATACGCTTTCCGTCCCTTACATTAATAAATATTAATTTATTTTTTTATATGAAAAAAAAATAATTAATAAATATCTCATGTATTAATTTTACCAAAAAAATTTGATTTCTATTAACAAGACTTTTCAAAAAAGAATATGGATCGTTATTACGGAGACAGTGTGATGCAACACGTATTCTTAGTGGAATAATAGTCTTATATTATTTATTAATTTTGAATAAATAAATATGTTGTGAGTAAAATAATAATAATAATAATAATTAATAAATGTGTTAAATATAATGAAAAATTAAATAAGGTGAGATTCACAAAAAAAAAACTATTTATTAATTTGGATTAGTGATTTACATGTGTACTAAAATTAAAACATTGAGGTTGTATTTACACCAAAATTAAAACATTGAGGTTGTATTTACACCAAAATTAAAACATTAAGGTTGTATTTACACCAAAACAAAGGATAAGGGTTTATTTGTATTTTACTAAAAACGTTAGGGAAATATCTGCATCTTCTCCCAATTTTTTATTACAAATTTAATACAATATTTATCTACGAGGCATGTCATATCATTCACATGCATATTAACTCTGCTCGCTGCGGGTTGGTGAGCATTTTCGAGAGAAAATATATTATTAATATTCTAGCAGGTAATTAATGTACGTACGTGTAGGGAAATTTTTTAATATTTATAAATTAGTTTTTTATTCATATTATTTTTTATTATTAAATATATCAACAAAACTTGAATAATTAGAATAATTGCAATGTATATTAATATAAGTTTGAGTAATTTAGGGGGTATTTGGCTGAGCTTATAAGCTCCTTAAAAGTGTGACAAATTATGTTTTTTAAAAGTTTATAAGTTGTAAAAATAAGCTCTTAGAACTTATAAGCTGTTCAAAAAATAAGTAGTTTCATCCCAACTTATTTTAATATGAACTTATAAGCTATAATAAAATTACACAAATAATCATACAATATTTTATTATTATAATTATTAAAAAATAGAGAGTTTTTACAAAATGAGTAATGTCTTTTTTGTCATTATTTAAAGAGTTTATAAAGTTCATTTATCCAAACACTTTGATAACTTATAAGTTCTTAGGGTATAATATCTTATAAACTCTTGCAAGAGTTTATAAACTATTGGAGCTTATAAGTTATTTAAAATAAATTTAGTGAAACACCATCTTAATTATGTTATTATTTTAATATCGTGTCATTGTCACTAGCAGCGGCTGATGTCGGATGAATATTATTTCATAAATTGATGTTATTTTTATAATTTTTAATTTTTAATCTTTTGCAAATTAATAAATCATGATTTTTTTTTAAATTTAATTCTTCCTAATATTTTTGGCGATAAAAAAAAATATATAAGTGCCAATATGATATAGATTTGATGACATGATCGTTGGATATGATGAATATATATAGCAATTCTAATTTTACTCCATGTTTATAGCTTTGTCGGTGGAGGAGGTGTTCAAAAGAATTATAATCGCGAGAACCGTATTGTAATTGAATTGTTGTTGGTAGTTTTGGGGATCATAATTGTTCCCAAAGGTACGATTTCAAACTGTAAACGTGTAGAGCATGGTTCGATTTCGGTTTCAAATGTTTGGAACCGTGAAACATCAGTTGCTCAATATTTATTATAATATATTTTTTGTATCATAAGTTAATTTTATATCTTATATTATATATAATCATTGTTTTTATAACATAAAGTTATATTTTAACTTGTAAATTCATTACAAATACACATTTTCTAGGGAAATGATAAAAAAAAATCGACGGTTCAAAATTAGAACCGTCTGTTTCGAATCATAAACCATTGTAATTTCATGATTTGATTACGATTTCGAAATAATGAAATCGTGAACCGATGGTTCAATCATGATTTGAACTGTAATTGTAACTGTCGACATTTCTACTTGTCACATGCCATATACTACCTCTGTTCCACCTTAAATGTCTCATTTTATTATTATAATACACTCAATGAAATATAAAATGAGACATTTAAGGTGGGATGGAGGGAGTATAATATTAAACTGTATATATACGTGAATAAGGTTTGGGATTTGTTTTTTGAATGAAATTCAATTAAAATTATGTGATGATAGTTGGCTATAAGTTTTCCATCCAAACAAAGAGAATGACGTGGTGCATGTAAAGAAAAAGGTTATGCAATCAATAATGAATATCATTAATTTGTGTTTCGGTTTTAATACCATTTTGTAAAAAAATATTAAAACAAATATAATGGACCTAAAAAGGAAAAATAATGATGCAATTAATTAAGTTATGATCATTCCACCTACTAATAATTTAATATTGATGTATGAGTAATTATAATTTTTATTATTTTATACTTTTTCCATCCCACTAAATTTAACACAATTTACTTATTTGGACGTCCCATTGAGCTTGACACATTTTTAAAATAGTACTCTCTCCGTCTCAATAAGCATGACACAAAACTTTTGGGCACACTTATTAAAGAGAGTGTATAAAGTAGTGTAAGAGTGATAAATGTGGTAGGGTCCACACCTTTTTAAAGGGATAATTTTTACTATTTTAGGAATGTGTCAAGCTTAGTGAGACATCCAAATAAGGAAATTGTGCCAAGTTTAGTGGGACAGATGGAGTAAAAGTTATCCCTTTAAAAAGGTGTGGACCCTACCACCTTTTTCACTCTAACACTACTTTATACAATATCTTTCATAATCGTCTCCAAAACTTTTTGTGTCATACTTATTGGGGCGGAAGGAGTATTAAATAATATTTAATTATATTCTAATTAATAAATACTAGTAGAGAGTAAGAATTATTAAAATATTTATATTATTAACAAAATATATCTCATCGTTCGCGCACGTATTAACCTCGCCTGCTGCAGTCAGGATGAGATTTTTGTTAATTAAGCACTTTCAGTTCAAAGTTCCAAGTACTCCTTTATCGTAGTCGGCACAAATTTGATAAAAGGGGATCAATATTTACGTGGTTATTAAATACTCCCTCCATCCCACCGGTAATGACCCGTTTGCCATTTTGGGACGTCCCGCCAATAACGACTCATTTCCTGTTTTGGAAAGAATTAGGCCTGACCCATTAATACTAATTACATTTAGCCCAAATTAAACCCCACTTATCCCTAATACTAATCCCCCACTTATCCCTAGCCCTAATTTACTATTCCCACTTCTCGCCTCTTTGATTTTGTAGACTTCACTCTCTCTCTCTCTGCAGCTCCTTCTTCTTGAGCGGCGATTCTCACTGTGTCTACCAAAACCCTAATTCGTGCCTCCAATCCAACATGCAACTATGAAATCAGGTAAATCTTAGCCGATTTCTTACTCTCCAACCAAGAAATCTGTCGATTTCTTACTCTCCATAGCTACCTCTCTCCGTTGCTATGATGAAAAAGCCAAAACCTGAAGTGGATCTCCTGAGCAATGACGTATCGGTGGCGGGGATACTGGTTCGAAGAGGCAAAGACCTGCTATGGATGTTGGTGTGAAAAAGAAATCATGCGTCTCTGAATGGATGAAGACTCTTCGTACCTACGAAGCCTTGGACCCTCCTTCGCCGCCTCACACACCTGCTATGATGAAAACACCCATTGCTGAGCAGATGCTACCAGATCTGAGCGATGGTGAGTTCTTCGGCGGTGAGGTCTACAGCGGCGAGGTATGAGGCGGAGGTGACTTGTATCTTCCCAAACTTCCACCCCACATGCGTGCTGTGATTAAAAGCCCCCAAAAGGAGCAGATGATACCCGATCTTGGCTGCGGCCGTGAGGTCTATGGTGGTGAGATCTATGACGGTGGTGAGTTGTTTGTCCCTGTTCTGCCACTTCATCCACCTGCTGTGATGAAAAGCTCGCCACATGAGTAGATACTACAAGATTTGAGTGGTGGTGAGTTGTTTGTCCCTGTTCTGCCACTTCTCCACCTGCTGTGATGAAAAGCTCGCCAAAGGAGCAGATACTACAAGATCTGAGCGGTGGTGAGGTGTTTGGCGGTGGTGACTTCCTCACACCTGTTGTCTATCTTGATGATATTGATGTTGTGCTTGCTACTGTTGACTCTGGGAAAGGATTTAGGGTTTCACTCCCTAAACACCTTCTGTGACAATTTGGGTGAGATCCTTCCTCATTCTACTTTCTGTGATTTTGAATTGCTATGATGTGCTTGCTGCTGTGATTGTTGGTTGTGATATACTTCTGGTTGGTTATGAGATCCTGATTTGGGTGAGATCTGATTGCTGTGATTGTCGGTTGTGATTCTGATTTCTGCTGTGACAAAGCGTTTTGCTGTGATTGTTGGCTGTGGTTCTAATTTCTGCTATGATTGTTGGTTGTGATTCTGATTTCTGATTGGTGGTTGAGCATGGTTGTGATTCTGAGGGAACTATGGTTGAACTTTGGTTAGCAAAAGCACATTTTGTTGCTAGAGACATGGTTACTGAAATGATGAATATGCTCTGCATTGATATTGATATGATTAATGATGAGATATGTGCTATGATTTGGGGTGTGTTGTTGTGTGCAGTAAGTTGTGATTATGCTCTGCATTGACATTGTTTCATTTAAGTATTGAAATGATGCTTAAAAAAGGCAATAGTAAATGTAGATGTGCATAAACTTGTACCTTAACTAAATAAGATTACAAAAACTGCATATGTGCATACATTTTCATCCTTGTTACACCTTAAACATACAAAAACATGCTTCAACTATGTTTTCTAGGCATAACAATAGGATTTCCAAAATACAGCCTCCAAAAGCATCCCTCCAAAAGCAGTCCTCCAAAAGCAGCCATCCAAAACAGGTTTTTGAAATTGTTTTTTCAGTCATTTCTGATCCCTAATGACCCAATCAGCCCCTCCACATCTTGAGCTCTTCCATTGACCAACATATAAGTGATACACTCTCTAACTAGAGTGTATGGAACTTCTAGGTCGATGGGCAATGCATTTGATCTTATCAATGCATTTTTGTTCATGTGTGGGATCTTGTAAGTGTTGTGTCCCCTAACTTTCATAATTTCCACCATGCACCCTTGAAGACTTAAGAATACTTTATTTAATGTGATAGGAGATAGACTTTCATATGAAGTAATAACTGCATTTACAAGTTGATCCACGTTGTAGCTTGAACTTTCTGTTTGGATACTTTGAATTGCTCTAAACCATCCCAAATCATTGACATTCGTATCAGGTGAATTGGGTGGTTGGTGCACTAAATGTATGTCAAAACCTTCTGAACTTGCAACCCTTCTAAAATCAGCATCTGTATCTTTGATGTGTGGTTTGGCATTGTCTTGCTCTATGAATATTGTTCTACATGCACTTGCTGGCCACTTTGACTTTATGGCTGGAATGATCTGTGTTGCAGCAGTAATTAATAAGTGCAGTTGAAGGAAAACACACTCAGTGATAAGATATTTAATGCATCTAAATAAGTGCAGCAGTAACTAACCACCCATATTTACATAATACAGTCAGTGATAACATATTTAATGCATCTAAAATCCCATTTACATACATGTTCAATCAAACATGCTTTGATAACATCTTTATTAATTGATTTAATGGGCTTGGTTTCTAGTGTGCCTTTAGGCCTGTTCTTAGACATTCTCTTAGCTGGCACTTGTTCTACAAACGGGAAGATCCCTATCTTCCCATCAAAAACCACATTACCTACACTATCAAATGTGGGTCTGCAAACAGCGCACATAAACATCACCTTAGTTATAAATTTCTTACTCTTGCACATCCTACTAGGTTCGGCCTCCTCCGGTGTGAGGTAGAACTTATGGGATGTCTTAGAGATAAAGAACCATTTCTCATCAATATGAATGGTGTTGTTCATAGACTTGAATTTCAGAATATTAAGAATTCTGTCAAACTCTAAAGACTGTAATGAAAATCCTAGCCTTATCAATTTGTTTGGAGCTGTGAGATCCGGTTTGATAGCATTCGTATGAGACCTGATCAGTCCACCTTGTATCCATCTCCAAACTGTGCTTTTGCTGCAATTTATGCCCTTTGCAAGTCTCCTTATTGTTGATCTTTTGAATAATTCTAGACTTTTCATAAGATCCATATCAATGTGCAACTTCTTTGGTCTTACACTATTTATTTTCTTACTTACCAAATGCATAGCTTCACCTCTTTCTTTCTTCTTTCTTGCTGCAGCCCATATTCTCCCGATTGTGCTTCGGCTGGAGTTGAACAATGTGCAGGCCTCCTTCAATTTCCTATGCTTTGGCTTTCCATTGGTGGAGTTCAAAAGCAAAAATTGAACAATGACATTTCTTTCCTCAGTTGTGAAATCCTTGCCTCTGACCATTTTCTTTTTTTCATCTGTTTTCTGTTAATTTTGTAATGGTTTGTGGCTTCAAATGATGACTAAATTTATAGTTAGTGGACAAACATATTTGGTGGGAAATTTGAACATTTTAAGATGTTTTAGCAATAAATTTTGTTTTTCATTTTGCCGCTACATTGAATGTTAAATTTACGAATCTGCACAATTGTTGTTGTTTTAATAGTGCTGCTTTTAATTCCAGTATTATTTCAGCTTTTAATAATGTTAATTACACAATCATTTCAATCCTGTATTTATTAGTCATTAATGTAAACAGTTAATAATGTTAATTACACATTATTAACGTTAAAAATCAAAAAATTAAAAAAAAACATTTAAGTAAATAAAGTTAAATAGACAAAGTCAACAAAAACTTAAAACCATTAATCTCTATCATTAAAACAACTTACAATGCTTTATTGAGGGTGCGTTGGTAGTCGTGTATAAAGTAAATGGGTCATTACCGGTGGGACGGAGGGAGTACTATAAAGTACCTTTTTCTACACTGCATATAAACTATCATATCCATAGAATTAAGGTCATCGTTTTTTTAATTTAATTCGGCATATAACATAACATTTCAACTCAGCGTTAAAATACATTATTTTTTAATTTATTCTAAGTTTATGTTGCAATCAAATTAAATATGACGTGTTAATATATTTTTATAAGAATTAATTTAATTAATCATATGGGCATTTTATTATAATAACAAAACTACATTGTTTGAAAGATTACAATCAAAGCTTAGGGCTCCAAACATTGATTATTATAATGTAATATCACAAATAGTGTTGTTTTATTCTCCGACATATATAATTAAGGTGCCACATATGATCCACTAAATTAATTTTCAAAGTTATATTGTCACGCTTGAACCTTATTAGACTATATTTGACTGCTCTATAAATTTAATAAAAATTACAATAAATTTAAAAGTAATACTTCCTCCGTTCATAAAACAAGTACTTATTCTAATATATTAGTTCTGTCAACAAAATAAATACTCATTTTACACTTTTCATTTTTGTTAACAGTTTTTTTATTTATTTTATTTTTAAAATTACTTTAATTTAAATATTCATACGAGAGACTTAACTTCATCACAATCACAATTGAAATTAAAAGTAAATTATTAAAACTGGTACTGAATATATCAAATTTGGAAAGAAAATGTATTTTTAACGATGAATTAATTAAAAATGATAATACAGTTCCATTTTAACAAAAAAGTAGTGAATTCTAAAGCTGCCATTATGTCGTTAGATTATAATGGGTTAAAGTTTAAATAAAAGATAATCCCATGAGATATATTTTTTAGATCGTTCCAATTAAGATGAATTCTTTACTTTTATATATAGTAAGAATTAATCAAAAACTCTATAGAATTATTTCATTACTAACTCGTTTAAAATAATAAATATATACTTTTTAACTTTTATATTAAAAAAACGTCTCATTTTAATCGGACATAAAAATATAAAAAGAGAATCTGAAATTTGGAAAGTTGGTGATGACAAAAGTAAAAAAGCCTTGCTTTTGGCAAAGACATAAATCCACACCTTTTCCATAAACATCAAAAAAGCTCACGTGAACAAGAAACAAAATGAAGGCCACGCACACACACACACAGATTAGCATAAAGTGAATATATATTAAAATAGCCACCACATAACATCATAAATTGCAGCTTATTATTTTGTAGAATTTGGATAAAGATGTTTGCGATTACGGTTACGGTCATGATCATAATTGGATTACCGATTCATAGTGTGAAATATTAAAACTGTTATTGCTCGTATTACTACAATTCACGGTTCGAAATCAAAACCATTTAAAATGGATCGTGTTCAAAATCGCTCATTCTTTTTAAACTACCTTAAAAATCTACATTTTACCATAACCCTTTGTGAAGATTTAGTTACAAATTACAATTGTTGTTGGAAAATATTTATAAAGGGTTTTGATCCAAATTTCAAAATCTCTCCTATAGATAGTTTAAGTCCAAAATTATATTTTGGTCTAAGTCTTTGTTTTTAAAACTCATATGTTAATGAGTTCAGTTTACATGTACATCAAAATTGAAGAACTCTAAACTGAAGGACAAGACCACAACTGGAGTTAACTATGTTACTCAGTACAAAGTCAATTTTGAAGGATGTCCACTGAAGGTCAGCCTAAATAACTAAAGGCTCAAAGTTGTTGAAGTATATATTTCCCGAGCCCCAAAGTCTTTACTGACTAAAGCTACTTAGAAGTCTATAATTAATGCTAGTCAACCACTGCAAATAGGAGTTACCATATTTGATAAAGATCTCAGAGCAGGTAAACTGAATCCAAGTTGTAGGCACCAAAAATGGCTAAAACTAAATCCAACGGGAAGAAATTCAAAGCATTAGACGTCTCTCTCTGAACAACTATTATTTTGAGAGTGTTGTCCTATAAATACTTCAACACTTCGTCAATTCAAGACACCGGTTACCCAAACTCTCATACGCTCTAAGTTCACTTCGCTCTCAAGCACTCAAATCTTAGAACACTCAAGCACTTTCTGTAATCTTTCTTAGTGTGTTCTTAGCGATCGAACTTGTAACCGAAGAAAAACTCTAGCTTTAACTCAATGTTATTAGCTAGAAGTGATCAGTTACTATTGTAAATCAAGCCTCTCACGATTGATCACTATAAGACATCTTCATCTAATTGCCTAACATGGTGTATTCTCCCTAACACCACACCTGCTCTTCCCGGGACCCAATAATATTTGTATTCGATATTTTATAAAAAATATTTTTTATGATTTAATTAATATTCAAATAAAAATAAAATTTTATGATATTTGAATTCGATATTAATTATATACGTGTGTATATATATATTAAAAAATAAATTTTAATATTCTAATCAAACCGAATACTTTCAATAATAAGAATCAAATCAAGATATATTTTAAATCGATAATGAGTTAAGTAGATATATTTTAAGTATTACTTGTTAATTTTTAAATGTGTTTATTGTGAACTAGTTAGATTAAATTATTAATTAATAAGTCAAATTTATAATATTTTAAAAATATTATTAGAAAATTTTAAAAATAATTCCATATACATAATTCAAGTAATTTTAAAACGATTAATGTTGTGATAAAATATTAGTATATAGATTATTAGTATATATACAATATCAAAATTATTAATTAAAATTATTATACTTAATAATATGGATATGTTTATTATAATTTATGCATTTATTTTATGTTAATAAGTAATTATTGTATAAGAGAAAATAAAATACGATATTTTTGGTATATCTTACCCAATTTAAGTATATCAATATAACGAAATTTGGAACAACATATGTATTGAATTTTTTTTATAGAAAATTTTCGGTATACTGATATTCGATATACTGAAACATTTGATACGGCAATAATATGAAAATTCACATACCAAAAATTTAAGATACGATATCGAAATGACAAAAAATATAGATATGGCTTACCAACTCACACTTACACAAGACCACTTATGGTTCATTGCTAAAAAATTGTTTAAAACTTTTAATTACTCAAAGCATTATTATGTTTTATTGACCACCTTTAAAAAATGTTTTATCTTATTTAATTAAACTATTTGACTATTTTGAATGAAAAGTTAAGTTGAGTTTATTGAACATGATTTCTCAAAAAAATTTATAATAATTATGTTCACAAAAAATATATTTTAAAGAGTCGGTACAAATTTAAAAAAGTCGTAAAATATATGTTTAATATAAAAATAGAATTACAGAGTAATATATATATATATATAAAGTTTAAAATATTAAATATTTTATATAATTATATATGAAAAATAAAAAAAGTATATTTTTAATGAACAGATAAAATAAATAATAAAACTACACATTTTCTACGAAGAGAATAATTATTTTTTCAAATATATTTGGATAGTCATTAAATATTATGTTCTCAGAATATTACATGCAAATTAGTAAATAATAGAAAGTTTAGAGGGTAAAATTGGGATTGAAGTTTTTTACTTTGAGGTGGGATGAGCAACTAAAAATGTTGATCGTTAAATCAACGCTACCTCCGCCCACTAAATTTGACATACTTTATTTTTAAGCTCTCACTAAATTTGACACACTTCAAAAATAGTAACAGTTATTTTTTTTTAAAGGTATGAATTCTACCATCTTTATACATTTTATACTATTTTATATAATATCTTTAATAATCGTCCCGATAAAAAGATGTTATGTTCGGTAAAGATGGAGAGACTATTAATTATGGATGCAGAGTGATGCATGTACGAGTTAATTCTAGATGTTTTTAAAATTGTGGATAATATGCTAATAATATTCTTAATGAAAAAGTAAGAAAGAATAAGTATCTTTAAGCAATTTGAGATAATAAACTCGATAACAGTGATGAATACTGACCTCACATCTAAAGATGGGGAGGCGAGGCATCTTCAAGATTAAGTAAACAACAAGCATCACTACACAGAATCTTCTAATTGTTCGATTCCTTAATTTCCTTTAGGGGTTGACTCATTATACTTTCAAGTTCGTTGACTCTTTATTCTTATTTATTATTCCATTTGTTTATTTATTATTATTCCATTTATTTATGAATTTATTAATTATTTTGACTCAATATGTATTTTAAAAAAAATAAACAAATGGAATAATAATAAATAAACGGTCACAAGAAATTCAGAACGATACAATCCAAAAAGAAAATATGTCACTTTTAGCGGGATGAAAAGAGATTTAAGTTATGTGTATAAAGCATAGAGATCCACTTACTAAAAAGAAAAAAAATCATAATACCAAATTCGTGTACAACCCAAAATGAGTAACAAATTCATAGACGGATGAGACATTATTATTGTTATATAGAAATTTAAAAAAAAAATTGGATTACATTAATATTAAATTACATGGCGCGTCACGGAGGACTCAAACCCGAGACCTATTGACTTGAGCATTAACATCACTACCACTAGGCCAACTAATATTTCATCCAACACACTTTAATTGACACATTATTATTATAATAAACTTAGTTGAATATAATATATGTCAACTAATACGATTTTAATATACTTAGTTGAATATGTACTATTTTAAACATGAAATGCCTTTTAAGTCTACATTTCTAATGTTTACTCAATAAAATGTATACTTGTACTGTATTTACTAACTAGCTTCACTTTATTAATTTAATCCTCACTTTTATATCTTGATTTCAAATGTTTCAACACCATGTTTTGTCTAACTGAGAACTGACTATGAGCATGTTTAACATATTCCGTAGAACATGATCCCAAAAAATAAGGGGTCCAAATTTTTATTCATCTCAACATGTTCAATTATTTTCAAAATAAAAAACAGCATACACGCAGGAAAAAGTAAGAGACGTAGCAGAAATTAAGAGACGCACCAACTCAAATTTTAATTCTTTTTTCATTTTTTCTTTTTCAAAAAAATTAAAGATCAATACAATATTCAAGACAATGTCACTTTCATTAAATTTTCACGTGATTTAAAAAGATAAAATTTCACCATATTAAAACTATATATTTGTTTGTATCAGAACATTTGAGACAATCTTTTTTATAACATTTTGCAATTCTCAACATCTAGGTTTGCACCAACCTCCACAAAACTATTTGCGTATTTGTTTTTATATTTTGTAAGACATTGTCGTAATAATTATTATTTATAAATTATATTTTAATAAAATTTAAGGGCCTAATTTTATAAATAGCATGGGACCTCGATTTTGATTGAGTCGGGCTGGTCTAACTGATCCATGTCTTATTATATTCTTTGCAATATCGTTAACCCTCTTTCCCACTAAACATGACACATTTTCTTTATTGGGACGTCCCACTAAGCTCGACATATTCCATAAATAGTAGTAAAGTTATCTCTTCAAAAAGATCCACTCTACCACCTTTATCACTCTTATACACTACTTTATACACTTTGCTTAATAATCGTGCGAAAAAAAAAAGTATCATGCTTAGTGGGACGGAGGGAATATATAAATCGTGGGAAGGAGCATATTGTGAATTGTATTCTGAGTGTAGAAAAAAAAATCAAGCTAGTTATATACATTATCTTCTGTAAATGTGTAATTTCAGATTTCTTTTTTTTCTCATTTCATATGCTCAATGAATAAATTATTTCAACTTAAAAAGATCTGTTTATAAATAATTTATTAAAATGTGATGACTAGTACATTGGTCTAGTAAAATGAAAGAAATGAATCAACTCCAATCACTAAACTAAAATTCAAACCCATTTTGTTGTATGTCTCGTATTAAACAGTGATTTAACTTTTATTATTACACTAAAATTAAAACTTAAAAAGAGTATTATCTATACATTATTTCTAGTCATTTTAAACAATTTCCACACATATTTTATTAAAATTACATATTAACCACAACATACTTTTTTCAACTTAATCGTACCAACTTCCTCTTTTGCAAATAAGTCCTTTTTGCAAGAACTAACAACTGTAACAAGTTTCAGCTCCTTTTGCAAATAAGTCCTTAAGCTCCCCACTCATTCAATGTCAACTCCTTAATGAACTTGTGGTATAGAAAGACCAAAATAGGGGTCAAAATTCGGGTATATACCTAAAATCGAACCAAATTAAATTTAAAATTTGGATTAAGAAAAAAAAAACTAAATCAAAGCATAAAATCAAAATAAAAAAACCAAAATAACTAAATTTATTTCGATTTGGTTCGATTTTGTTCGGTTTTTCAAACTTCATATTATATTACTAATCTCATTCAATTTTTTAAGATCAATAATCGCTAAAATATAATCAATCATATATTTTCAAGAAGTTTTAAATAACAACAATTAAAAAGTTTCAACTTAATAAATTTAAATCAAAATACAAAAATCACAAAATATATATAATATATATCTTCAATAACTTTCAACTTCTAACAAATAATGGAGATTGCTTAATTTGTTGAATCTTGTGTGTGTGATAATATATCTTATTGAACAAAATAAAAGTACATATAGTATTAATAGAATTTGGATTTTCGAGTATTTTGATTTGATTTTATCTAAAATTAAATCAAACCAAAATAAAATTTGGTTCGAAAAATAAAACCAAACAAAACTAAAAAAATCAAAATAACCAAATCATATTTAATAATTCAATTTGATTCGATTTTAATTTTTCGTATTTTGTTAATTTTGCTGGCCTCTAAACCAAACTACACTTATGAATCGACGCTTGTTCAATCCTTATATAATAAAAAGAAAATAAATCCATTAATGGTAACAAATATCACGCGCCCTATTTTCCACATTGAATTATTGCGCTAAAATGGGTTAATACATTACCAACATATTTCGTATCTCAATTAGTTGCTAATTCCCACAATTTCCTCAATTATTTGTGCAAAAAGTAAAGAGAATAATGGATGAATAATGTGAAAAAAGACTGTAGATAATAGGAAAGAGAACTATCATCGTTACACCACGCCTTCTCTCGCCGCCTATTTTCAAGGACGCTGTTGTCTTCGCCTTCTTCCTTCATTTTGATGTTTCTCTTTTTCCCTTTCTCTATTTTTGTTCAATTCAAATATCAAAATTCATTTTCTTCTTCTACTTTTGATTTCTACGGCCTTCGATATCAATTGTTGTTATTGGAGCATTGTCACGTCATTCAATGTCTAATTCTGTATCTCAACCCCTGTTTCTCTCTCTTACCCAACCATTTGAAAACCGCCGTTGTTGTTAGTTCTCCATCTACAATTCAAAATCGTTGCATCATACCTTGTCTCCCTCTACTCCTTTCACGCCGGACGAGTAACAATTGAAGTCGCACCGCCACTAGCCGTAGGGCTGCCCACAGTAAGCGTTTCGATAAAACGTTTAACAATCATCCGCTATTTTCTTTCCTTCCTACTTTTAAATCTAGATATTTCTATTGGATTCAATCATGGCTAAATTTTAAGATATATACTACTAGAAAGTTGAAATTTGCTATTAGTACGGATAATTTATTTTTGCACCCTCAAGATTCAAATTCTGGATCCGTCACTACCACTACAAAAAGTACGTTTTATAATAATGAAATAGTGACAAAAAAAATTTATGTTTCTAAGTTTTAACGAATTAACAATAGAATTGTTATGAAATTGTTTCAATTTTAGTAATAGAATTAGTGACAAAATTATCCGTTATTAAAATTTAGTAACAGAATTTTCCGTTACAATTCCATTACTAAAATTAAGAAACCATTTTAGAAACGGAAATTCCGTTACAATTCCGTTTTTATATAGTAACAGAATATATTTTGTTGTTAAATTTTTTTAGCAACCATCGATATTATTACGAATAAATCCGTTACAAATTTGTTACTAACATTTTTAGTAACTGAATTTCTTATTTTAGTAACGCAAAATTTCGTTACTAAATTATTATTATTTTTTTGTAGTGTACTCATAATAATTTATAAGAAATATAGTAATTTCGTTTAATAAATTTAAATTTCTTACTCTTGGAAAAGCTTTTGGATTTACTTGAAAAGAAAATAAAATCAATTTGAGGAAACTCAAGTATCTTCAACTAGGGGTGTAATCGAACGAAATTGAATTGAATACTGTCAGGCTCGTTTGAAAATTTGAAGGTTCGAGTTCGGTTCGATAAATAAAAATCGAGCTCGAGTTCGGTTCGAGATCGGTTCGTTAATTATTCGATTAAATTCAAACCCGAGCTCGATTTGACTTGAGTTCATTAAATATTCGAGTTCGAGTTCGTTAAAAAGCTCGTTTATTAAATTATTTTGGTAATATATATATTTTTATATTAATTTGATAAGTTCGTGAACTAATTCGTATATAAAGTTCGCGAACTATTTAAAGGTCGGCTTGTTTTTTAAGTTTGTGAACAAGCTTGTTAACAAAGTTTGTGAACTATTCGAAGCTCGGTTCGTTAAATTATATTCAAACATGTTGGCGAACTTTTCGAACCGAATACCCTTAGACTCGAGTTCGGCTCGAAGAATTATTCGAGCTCGGTTCATTTAGTATGAATTTAAAATGAAATTTTATTGAACCGAGTCCCGAATAGTTTGGTTCGTTTACACTTCTATTTTCAAGCGCGTAGTACACCTATAGACTATAAGACTATAGTCTATAACCATTAGTGACTTTGTCATGACCCTAACCTTAATTAAAATATTTGTTTATCTTTCCTTTATACACGCGTGTTGTGACTTTGGGAAAGTTGAGGGTGGATGACACCCCTCAACATTTGAAAGTAATGACTTTTTATTTAATCTTAAATTAATAAATTTTATTTTATTCTTGTGACTTTTGTACAAAAGTCACTAATGGAGATGGTCTAAGACATTTAAAATTTTAAATTAACAAAAATGGAAATATCATTGGAGGATCTAATTCACGCCCATTTATTACAAAATTCGAATCAATACTGTACAATTCACAATTATTTAAAAAAAATTCTACAATAAAAATTACAAAACACAAAAATAGAATACTTTTTAAAAGTTATTTTATCTTTAAATTTTACTTTCTCAACTTTCTTTTAAAAGTTTAACATTTTGTCTTTTTTTATTATTATAAATAAAACACTTTAAATACATATTCCCCTCTCTCGTTACTTATTTTATATTTTGATTATTTTTTTTGATAATTTTAATCGAAATATAATATTAGTAAATATAAATAGCCAGATCGAGAAAATACAAATTTATAGTTGAACTAGAATATATTTTATTTTATTAATTTTTAATTTGAAAAAGTAAGATACAGAAGAATATTAGTAAATTTTTAAAAAAGGAGGGGGAACAAATTCCCTCCAAATGATTGGGCAAGCAAAGAGTAAGCTGTTTCCACTCTCATCCCTCTCAGACTCCGACTTATATTTCGCTACAAATATATACCCACAGTTGCTCTCTTTCTCTCTCTCTCTCTAGGCATACAATACACACACACTCGCACCTTTATATCACACACTGACACATATAAGCACGTAGATACGCAATAGGCACCGCACCAACGCCATTTACATAAAGCTACTCTGCTGCTTTTACTTCCAGCTTTTCTCAATTTCTTCTCGATAACTCTTCGTCTGCTCGCAATGGCCAAAAGCCGCTCGATCGCGATGCTTTGATGGAGCCTGACGTCAACATTTCTCTTCCGATTTCCAGGTTAGCATTCTGATTTCACTTTTTACCGATTGATTGTTGCTCTTAATTAATCACGCGTGGGATCGGGTTTAATGGAGAAAAATCTGGTGATTGAATTGCGGTCTTGAGATTTGATGCATTTAGCTAGATTTGAATCGTGTTTAATTTCGCTTTGCCTTTTCCGATTCCGGTTTCCGTTTTGGCAATTTCAATCTATCGGTTAAATGACTACTGCGTGTTTGTGATCTTTGACACCGAGTGTAGAATTCGGATTTTATTTCTTCATTTTTTTTAATTCGCCTTTGTTAATAAAATATCGGAAATTTCTATCGTGAAACATACGACTTGATAATTAATTTTTTTGAATGTTTATAATAGTTTAGAGCTAGAAATTCGTTTCGTCATTTTCTTAGGTGTAATAAATTCACACAAATTTAATTAAAGTATCTTCAAAGAGAATTGTCCTCCAAAAGTAAAACTACAAATAACTCTATATAAAAGTTATATGAAATCCTTAAATACAACGAACCGGCCTAAAACCCTACTTAAATGCACCTTGAGCTTGCACTATATAAGACTTGCTTACTAAAAAATTCAAATATCGTAATTCCTATATAATGTGCGCATCTATACATATATGGTATAGAATGAACGTAGGCATTTCCGCAATAAAATATAAGGGAGCATGTATAACCTCCCGAATTAATTTGGAAAATTTGAAGTTTTGTACCAAGTGCATTGAACGAAATAAATCACCAACCAGTAGGTGAATAGCAAGTACTCAAAGCTAAATTAGCTTTTCGGTATATATCAATTGAATTATGTTTGGAACTTGAAACTTTGTTTGCTAACGAACCCTAAATTTAGCGCTACTTCACTGTAAGGTAAGTTTAACTATTGTTAGCTTCGAGAGGACGCCACGTGTACGGATTCCATTTGCTAATATTATGTCATAGACTATATTTAAACAAGTGACGTTAAAAAATCAAATATTCATGTTATTTTTTGCTTTTATTGTAGGCAGAGAGTTCAGTATATCTGCTTGGAAAATTAAATGCTATTATTACTTCGTATGGGGTATGTTTTAATACTAATTAAAACACTTGTATATGAACTTGCAATAATCAATTTAAAAGTATAAATTTACAGTATGTTAAATAATAACTATAATACTATACATAGACCATATTTTAAAGATAAAATCTCCAATTTTAAGTACTCATTTAGATGCTGACAAACAATTAGAACAAATTAAAGAGGTATAATTCTTTTCTTCTAAAGGATTTCTGACGTGTTGAATCACCGCAAATTGAATCATGTAGTAGGACGATGTGATTGTAAATTTTCAAATGTTAGAATATAACTATGAAAAAGTATAGATATAAGGGTTTAAATTGATATTCTCCCATGAGAAAGAAGGTAGATGGTTAAAGAAGGGTTATGGCTGAAAATAGTCTCGAAAAAGAGGTAGATATTTTAACGTCAAGTTCTTGGATTGGGTAAATCAACCTCGATTCTGGACGTGGGCAGGCCACTTTTATTTAGTTGCAGATTTACTGCATTATATAGTCCACTATTTAGTACAGTATGAAAACAAACACTATGACATAGTTTAGGTGCAATATAAATATGAGTATTTTTCGTAAAATACTTAATATTCTGATTTTTTTTTCCCAATTCTTCCATAAAGTTTTAATACCTAGAAAAAAATATATATAGAATTTTAGATTCTTTACAATTTATCCAATGGTTATATTCTCAGTTGAGCTTGATCTTGAAAATGGCGACTTAGCTAAATCTTCCGATAAATTAAATGATATAGTTTTAAAGTCAATAACAACATGGTTCTTTTAGTACTTTTAAATATTTATGAATAAAACCTTAAAAGGGGGATGTGATCATGGGTTGAGCCGCCCATTTCATGATTCAAAACTAAATTTATTATCATAATAATATTTTTTAAAATAAAAAATTTATTATAATATAATGAATCATAATTAATAGTTATTTAAAAATATTAATATTTTTAAAAATTATACTCTCTCCGTCCTACGAAAATAGTCCCCATTGTTTTTACACACAAATCAATATTTTATTTTAATCTCTTTGTTTTGTTTGATGTACTTTAGTCCCCTTTGCTTTATTAGTTATAAAATTTGCCAAAAAAGTAATGTGACTACTTTAGTGGGACGTCAATCAAGAAAGAAAGACTACTTTCCTGGGACGGATGAATTAAATTAAAATATATAAAAATTGAATTACATTAAATTTGAATTATATAGCCGCGTACGAAAGTCTCGATCCGAAACCTATTGTCCAAGACATTAACTTCGTTACTACTGAACTAGCACACTTACACTACATTGTGTATTTTATTTTATTTTTTGACAAATTAAAAAATCATAGGATAAATTGAAAAGAATCCAACTGTATCTATTTTGTGAACTAATTAAAATATCATGCAATAAACGGTAAAATTTGAAAAATGATGTGCATTTTCCGTAATTAACTATAAGAAAAATTATACATTTGTATATATGTATATATATAACCATGTTGGTCGTCGTACGTGGTAGCTTTAAACCATATGTTTTCTCTCCACTTGCAGTTGGCAGACAAAAGAGTACAAGAGTACATGTGGGTCATTTCTGTCGTCTAAGATTTTCCCATTTGCCCTACCTAGATTCTTGTTTTCATTTCTTTTCTCCTTCAATTCCCACTTTCCAATCTCTACTATTTCTGCTTATATTTAAATACCAGGAATAGGATGATCATCCTTCTAAATTAATCTAAGAAATATCTCCAACCACCTGTAACCGTTTCTAAATAATGAGTGTAGTTTTTTTAAAAATTAAATTATATTAAATTTTACATTACAAAGTCCCGTTGAAGGATTCAAAGTCGATATGTATTGTTTCAAACATTAAGCTCTTACCACTTGATCAATATACACGTTAAGTGTAGTTTTTGCGAAAACCCCCCATGTCTGTATTTGGTGGCAAGGGAAATGAGAGGACATGTGTATTATTCGTAGTATTGTATATGGAGCTAATTAGAGTGTTAAGTGTAGAGTTTTTGTTTACATGCTTTCTAAAGTTCACAGGCAATATAAAACACCAATATGGACGTCCACATTAGTAGTTAGGGGCATGCTTCTTTATGTGACAAATAAAAATATACAAATATCAATAATCTAAATAAATGAAAAAGCGATTAGATATTGCCAATTATTTTCACCATTTGGCCTTAGGTAGTGGCTAGCTTCTTCATCAAATCACCTCAGATAAGATCTTATTCTGATTCACCTTTTTTCATGTCTCTTTATTTTCTTTTTCTTGGTTTTGGGAAGGGAAAGCTGGACTCCAGAAACGATAATAATTCTTCCTATGAATCATGGCGCACATATATATATATAAAATATTTTATTATTAGAAATAGGTAATTTATTATTCATTAGATTTATTGATTAGCATATAATTTAATTATATCTATCAAAAATATAAATGACTCAAATTTATTTTTAGTTAACACAAACATATTTATTTTCATTATAATCATCTCCTACAAACATATTTATTTTCATTATAACCATCTCCTATATATATATATAAAAGTAGGGGCGTTAGGACTTTTTATCCTCAAACAGTCAGCATGTATGGTGCGTTTAATTTTTCAATAATACTTATAAGAACAACCTTTTATTTGAGGGAAAAATAAAAACCATTTGTTAAGAATAAAATAATAACAACCTTTATTCAAGGTAATTAATTGTGGGAATATTAACAAAAATTTCAGGAATATTACTCGAACCAATAGTAGGCAACAGTAAAATGGGTAAGATTCGCTGCTTTATTTCAATTATTTGATTCTTTCCTTCTCTTTTATTTCCTTTATCTTGGAAATTAGCACCATATCAGAACTTCTTGTAGAATAAAATCACCTGAAGATGGGAATGAATTGAAATATAAGTGTAGTAAATTTTACTCTCCGTCCTAAACACATTTTACTCCCACTAAACTTGACACTCTAAAAATAGCAAAAGTTATATCTTTAAAAAAATGTAGATTCTATCACTTTTATATTTTTTACTACTTTATACATTCTCTTTAATAACCGTGTCAGAAAAAAAAGTGTCAAGCTTAGTGGATTGAAGGAGTATTTTTTATACTATCAAAATAGATAGTAATGCCTTTTTTTTTGTTGAAAATCATAAGCTAATTTATTGAATAACCTTTTTTTAATATAATATAATAGTAGTAGTAATAATTATTTATATTTCTATAATTATAATTGTAAAAATAGTAAAATTAGACTAGTTAGTAAATATTAAATGCATGTAGGAGTTTTATCCAGATATATCAATCTTGGACAACCTAAATCATATCGATATGATGAGAACACATATTTTTCATATTACTTAAAAGTTTACAAAGCATACCGAATCCATTGAGATATGGCTCCAATTTGAAATTCCACATCAGATTATGTGTCTATATAATGTTGGGTTCGTGTATATATAAATATAGAAATAAAATTTAATGAGAAACTACGAAAACTAACTTTTAATATATGCCATCATGCTTATATTTATATAAAAATATATTACGTGTGCTTTGTATATTACAAAGATGGCAACTGAATTTAGTACAATAATCGAAGGTTTTTGTTCCTATTACGGGCACCAAGATCTTTTTGATCCAAGGCCTATATATATGTGTGCTATTTTATTTATCTACATACATCATATACCGCAACGCTCATTACTCTCCTCGCTATTTGGGTAATTAATACTTCACTGCGTTAATTAAATTTTCTCCATGACGTAACTAAACTTAATTTTGTTTCACACCTGCATGTATTTGCTGCATCTATATCTTTCTCTCGCACACAGTGCTTCACTGCGTATCCTCTTTTCTGAATTTTTCCGATACTTTACATTGTTTTCCTTGCGTAACTATTTTTACAATCTAACTATACTATTATTATTATTTGAATATTTGTATATATATTATCGAGTTATTTATTTATTTATTTTTGATTTGTATGTACTGGATGCTAATCTGTCTACTCTTTGGAACCATATACGTTGTTTTATTTATCCCAATTCAGATTGCATGCAATATTTTTGTGTTTTGAAGTCGCAATTTTAAAGATAAAAACTTGATTTTTTTGCTTTATTCCTATATGGATTGTTGTGATGCAAACGTTTGCATGCATGTTGATGTTATATGATGTGAAAGTTTGCATATTATGTATTCATTCATGTCCATTTTTTCCATAAATCAACATGATAAAATATGTACTCATTTTGTAACGTTCAATCAACTTACAATCCTCTGAAATGAAAAGGTCAAGTTTTTATAGTTGCAAATCAAATTAATTAGATTTTCGAGTGGACATGAGAACATACAAGGAAAACATGAAATGTTTAACTGATTATCATTGTGTCTACTTTCACCAGCTTTTATGTTATTATATATATTAGAGATAATGTTCATATACTTTAATTAAAAAGTGCGTCTAAGGGTTGAAGGCGGAAATCGATCAGGGGTTTTCAGGCTTTCAGCAGCGCGGTTTCGCGTGCTGTTAGTAGTTGGGAGGGATAATGAGAGGAAATATGCGGCGGAGAGCTGCGGCACAATTTACTCATAGTACGATGTAGAATGAGGGAACGGTGGCGGCGTGGTCGTTGGGTCTGTGTGAAAGGGGCGGAGAGGCGTTTGACGGGTGATAGAGGAAAGTGGGCATTAGAGAGAGAGAGATGGGAATTTGATACTTTCAAATTTAACCTTAAAATCTTTATGTCAATCTACTAATTTATATTTATTTATTATTTCTTTGGGTGTTTATTTTTTACAATTAGGAGTTGACTTGTAGGGAATCAAGAAGCCATGCTGATTGCTGGGTGGTGTTGATTTATTAAGATTTTATCTAAAAAAATTCCTTCAAATAACATTGAATGTCATTTAAAGGATTTCATGTAAGGTCGAGATTGGTGGCCTTTTGAAAATGTAAATTATTACACTTATTTCCTGTGACCGCCCATCATTGTCAAGTTTTCATCTTTGATTGGTAACTATGCAAAGCCAGGGATGTTTATGCCAACGTCCATTTAAGAAAAAAAAATACCATTTGCAATGGACGTGGAATGCACAGTTACTGCTTCTCTGTCACAATTTTGCAATCGCAGATAAATCCTCCGTACCATATTCTCAAGAAAACTATTCTAACATGAGTACTACTCAATTTCTGATTCTCAAAATGCAGAGCACTTGCTCCCTGGCGCACTTCTTGAGTTTTACTGAAGCCCGCTTTGGAGTTGGAATTCTTGCTCTCAACTGCCAATATGTCTGGCAATAAGTGTAACGGCAATTCACAAGTACTCAGTACCCGAGTTGGACGGCTCTTGAGAGAGAGAGAGCTTAGGAAGAACAACAGACTCCCTGCCTTCTGCGATGCAAATGATGTCGGTAGAGGGACTGAAGTTCTCTCTGAACTTGACATACCGCCAAATTCCTATGTAGAGCAGTATCTAGAAACAGCAGTACAAGCTTTTTCTGAAGGGTGGGAAAGGCCTGATGGGAAAATTACCAAGCAGAGGTTGCTAGTGGTTGCTAATAGACTGCCTGTGTCTGCAGTCAGGAAAGGTGAGGATTCATGGTCGTTGGAGATAAGTGCTGGAGGCCTCGTCAGCGCTCTCTTAGGTGAGTTTTGATTGTGCCCACCATCTGTTCGTTGGAATATACCTTATGAATTGAATTATGAACTTATAATGGGGTTGCTGTTATGCTCATTATATTTTTGCTTCTGTTTTGTAGGGGTTAAGGAGTTTGAGGCAAGATGGATTGGTTGGGCTGGAGTAAATGTGCCCGACGAGGTTGGGAAGAACGCGCTTACTGCAGCTCTAGCTGAGAAGGTTAAAAAATAGTCACAATCTCTCCAAAATTTGACTAGCAATGAGCTTTGCATGATGATTAGTTAAATGTGTTCTTTTTCTCTCTCTTTCTCTGTCTCCAGAAGTGCATTCCTGTCTTCCTCGATGAAGAAATTGTTCATCAGTACTATAATGGCTACTGTAATAATATACTCTGGCCTCTGTTCCACTATCTCGGACTTCCACAAGAAGACCGTCTTGCAACAACACGGAGTTTCCAGTCGCAGTTTACAGCGTATCAGAAGGCGAACCAAATGTTTGCTGATGTTGTTAACAGTCATTATGAGGAAGGTGATGTCGTTTGGTGTCATGACTATCACCTAATGTTTCTCCCCAAGTATCTCAAGGATTATAACAGCAAAATGAAAGTTGGATGGTTTCTGCATACCCCATTTCCATCTTCTGAAATTCACCGGACTTTGCCGTCTCGTTCTGAACTGCTACGTGCAGTTCTAGCTGCTGATTTAGTGGGGTAATATGTTCTCCTCTCAATGAACTAATTTTGATATCTTGAATCTTGTGTTTGATTGTTTAAACTGCAAACGTATAGCTGTAGAATAGTGATATTCTTATTTTTATAGTATATATATGGCCGTTTGGAAGAAGAAAACATATTTACTTTTCTTATTGTATTTTAATTGGCTAAGTCTCATGCTTTCTGTGTATTGCCAGTTATTCAATAGCATCTTTACTTCCTGCAATCAACATTACTTGTATCTATTTCCAGATTCCATACATATGATTATGCAAGACATTTTGTGAGTGCTTGCACTCGTATTCTTGGACTTGAAGGTACTCCTGAGGGTGTTGAGGATCAAGGCAGGCTAACTCGTGTAGCTGCGGTATGTCGTTATTTGTCTTCCTGGACTACACCTTGCTCTTGATTTTACAGTAGCTCCTCCTCCTTGTCTCCATGTAAAAAGTCCACCTTGTAAACCACCCATATATCATAGTGATCTCATATTTTCTCTTCTTTATCTGTTTACCACAGTTTCCGATTGGAATTGATTCAGATAGGTTCATGCGAGCTCTAGAACTTCCTCAAGTCCAGGAGCACATTAGAGAATTGAAAGAAAGATTTTCTGGCAGAAAGGTTTGTTCTTCCATTCTTTTTGTAGAGGTGGCCAGAATTACACCTCCTAACTGTTTTACTTCTCTAGCTAATGATTTTTAGTACGGTATTTCTTCTCAAGCACAAATTGAGTAACGTTTGGAAACAAATTTGTTAAAAAGTGCATTGTAACCAATCTGGTCAGATTGTTCACTGTAAAGCTCATAATGATCTAATCACTTCTCTTATTAATTTATATGATCTTTTGCTCAACTTGAGTCTGTTTCTTATAGTAAAAGTACAATGTTTTGCAGGTAATGCTGGGTGTGGACCGGCTTGATATGATAAAAGGAATCCCTCAAAAGATACTTGCATTTGAAAAATTTCTTGAGGAAAACCCGTACTGGCGCGATAAAGTAGTTTTGCTTCAGATTGCTGTGCCTACTAGAACTGATGTTCCTGAATGTACGGTTTTCTTGTTGTCTTTTGTATTTGAGATCTGTTATTTTGCTGTTTTATTTGCGCATTAATATTTCATCTAATTTTTCTTTCTGGTGTTTACAGATCAAAAACTTACAAGCCAAGTTCATGAAATCGTTGGCCGGATCAATGGAAGATTTGGAACTTTAACTGCTGTTCCAATTCATCATCTGGTGAGCATCTTCTTCAGCAATCACCTATTTGTCATCTTAACTAACTTTCAAACTTTTGCTTTTGCTCTTAGAAAAATGGATAAATTTGATAAATGCCTGCTGCTCTTTTGAATAAATTGGTCTCTTCCTTTCTTTTGACGTACAGTCATCTACCCATACATGATGTTGTAACTGAGTTCCTGGACATGCAATTATATTTGTAGATATTGAAGCAATTTCTTTTTATTTCTGCAGGATCGTTCTCTTGACTTTCATGCACTGTGCGCATTGTATGCTGTCACTGGTACTAATAGCTCTCTGTTAAGCTTATGTTCCTAGATTTATCTTGTCGTATTAGAACTAGCCTCCCATCCGCTAACATAACAAATTTATAATACATTAACTCATAAACTTTATACACCTATTTCGGGAGCGAAAAGAGAACTGCAGTTTATTATGCCATCACATTAATCTTTCCTCAATTTCTTATTTTGTTTCTGCTAGTTCCCATAATTTCTCAAGGTAGAACATTTTGCCTACTATTATGTGTGGGAAGTTTGATCAAATCTACTGTATATTCTTGAATTCTTCTTATCTATGTTCACAGCAATAATGATGAGCTAGCTACTCACAAGCCACTATAGAATTTCACAAGGAACTATATTTTCTTATTCTCGTATCTTGAACTGTAACTGATGATTTTGGTGGCACTGTATCATCAGATGTAGCACTTGTCACGTCTTTGCGGGATGGAATGAATCTCGTGAGCTATGAGTTTGTGGCATGTCAAGATTCCAAAAGAGGTGTGCTCATTCTCAGCGAGGTATCTACAGCATTTGCACTTTGTTCTGCATATATAAACTGTGTGTTAAATTAGAATCCTTTAGTGGAAAGTTTTATATTAGTTCTTCAAAAATTTGCACACTTCAAATATATCATACTAGTATTTTCGGAGATTATAATTTTATCTTGTTAGAATGCTGTCAAGTATTCCCTTTTCTCAGGCCCTCCCCTTTGTTTTTGTTTTTTTAGTCTTTTCAAATCTATAAACCACATTATAAGTTAGACTAATGACCTATTTTGAAGTTTGAACTTTTCTGTCCCTACTATTTGAAGTAGCATTTTTTTAAAAAAAAATCTTGCAATGACTCCATTCCATAATCTGTAGTTTGCTGGAGCGGCACAGTCTCTTGGAGCTGGCGCAATTCTCGTGAATCCGTGGAACATCACTGAAGTTGCTGCTGCAATAGGTCAGGCTTTGAATATGCCTGCTGAAGAAAGAGAGAAACGGCACAGGCATAATTTTGAGCATGTCACAACTCATACTGCTCAACAGTGGGCTGAATTCTTCGTGAGGTGAGTCTGTAAAGACAAGGCTTCTTCCAACTGCCTCAGATTTCAGTTTAACCTATTGATATTGCTCATGGCCACGTAACGATATCAAAGAGGATTATTATCTATATCTACTTAGTTTGCAACATCTGCAACATATATGAAGCGTCTGTGAGATGAAAATGTTTTACTGAAGTGCTTCGATATTTTCCATAATTGCTACAGACCTTTGCAACCAATGCTTTAGTACTCTGGAATCTAATCGAAATTCTGATCATGTTTGCAGTGAACTCAATGACACTGTTATCGAAGCACAACAGAGAATAAGAAAAGTTCCTCCCCCCCTTGCTTTTGATGATGCTATCGACCGTTACTCACAGTCCAAAAATCGATTACTCATACTGGTAAGTTCCTGTTGCATCATTACCCCACTCCCTTCATGGAGCTAAGTCTAATAAACTTTCATAATACTTGTTATTTACGACATAGGGCTTTAATTCTACACTTACCGAGCCAGTTGACTCTCCTGGAAGAAGGGGAGATCAGATCAAAGAAATGGAACTTAAACTGCATCCTGACTTGAAAGAACCTCTGACTGTGCTCTGTAACGACCCAAATACGATAGTTGTGGTCCTCAGTGGAAGCGACAGAAGTGTGCTAGATGATGTACGCCTTTCTTGTTTTCCTTGCTTCTTTTTTCGCTCCTTGTACCTTCTAAAAACAATTGCTCATGCAGAACTTCGGGGAGTTCAATATGTGGTTGGCAGCAGAAAACGGGATGTTCCTACGATCAACAAAAGGAGATTGGATGACGACTATGCCAGAACACTTGAATATGGATTGGGTTGACAGCGTGAGGGTATGAATAACAAAATTTGTTTATATTTTGTAGTTTTATTCTACATAAGGTAATCCTTATCTAGACCAAATAAGTGACTAGTTGCTTCATACTCTTTCAGCATGTTCTCGAGTACTTCACTGAAAGAACACCGCGATCACATTTTGAACGACGAGAGACCTCGCTGGTGTGGAACTACAAGTATTCAGGTAGTAAGCACATCAGTATTGTATTGTGTTATGTCCCAGCTAGGTTTATAGCTATAAATTACTCGTTCTAATTGTTTCTCCTTCCTTCATCAACTTTGACGATATAAAGATTCTGAATTCGGAAGATTGCAAGCTAGAGACATGCTGCAGCATCTCTGGACTGGCCCTATCTCTAACTCGTCGGTAGACGTTGTTCAAGGAAGCCGCTCAGTGGAGGTGCGAGCAGTTGGTGTGACTAAGGTATCTATCTATCTATCTATCTAATGTGAATGATATTTGCACCTGTCTTCTTGTTATATTTAACAGTTGATTTATTATTCTGGTGTTTATAGGGAGCAGCTATTGATCGTATACTTGGAGAGATCGTTCATAATAAAGCCATCTCTAGTCCAATAGACTTTGTCATGTGCGTTGGCCATTTCTTCGGAAAGGTACTTCAATCCTATACCATACCCTTCATTATTTTTATCCAAAATTCCATTTCCATTAGCAAGTAAGTTATGAATCTACTACTATAATATAATGTATGATGTTTCAGGATGAGGATGTGTACACATTTTTTGAGCCAGAACTTCCACCTGAAAACTTGGGAGTATCAAGAAGTAAGAGCAGCAGCGATAGTGCTAAAGCTTCAGCGACGAGAAGGCAATCTCCAAAGCCTCCACCAAGCACAAACATGTCAAGGCCTCAGAGTAAGACCTCCAACTCAGACAAGAAATCGACAAGCAGCAGTAGACGCCCCGCAGTGGAAAATACCTGCTGGAATGTGCTTGATCTTAAGAAGGACAACTATTTCTCCGTTGCTGTTGGCCGAACTCGTACTAATGCACGCTATCTTCTCAACACTTCCGACGATGTCGTCTCCTTTCTCAAGGGCTTGGCAGAAGAAGGAACACCCTACTCACCAAATTAACTTCACCATACATGCTTCTTCAATTCTTCATGCTATAGTCTAGTTTAATATTCTTGCTTTTCTGGCTATCTTTTCTTTAACCTTATAATGCTGCGTTTATAGCGTTGCTCATAAGTTCACTAAGTTGTACTCTCTCCCTCTCAGAAATTGCTATTCATTTTGACACCACTTATGTTTTTAAAAATTAGTTTGACTTATAAAGGTATATTGGGTATTGAGTGTATGGAATAATCTGTTTATGAAAAAGTAATAAATCCTAACAATTGTGTGTTACGTTCTTAGGCAGTTAGGCCTAATTTTTATTGTAAGGCATTCTGTTTTGCTACTTAGATTAATATCTATCTTAATCAAAGTTAACGATCCACATATTCTAAGTTTATACTACTTATTTTGTCCCATCTGAAATGATCAATTCACCAGCATCACGCAAAAATAATTAAATAAGCAACATGAGTTCGTGCACAAGAAAACAAAACAAATAAAATAATTATCTACTTTTTTGTCAATCGTGTAGAAGATTTTCACATGTCATCATAAAAGTCGCTTTAATAAAATTAGTCTTTGCTTAATAGAAGATTTTATGCGAGTTAGTATGCTATTTTACTTTCTTTTTCCATGTTTCGCATTGCCATATCATTTAATTTTTAGGGTATAAATTAAAATACTTATTTTGAAAATTTACATATTAAAATGATTAAATATTTAAACTTTATGTCAAAAAAATCCATTTGCTTAAAAAAATAATAAGATGCAAAAGTGTTTATATAATATATTATAACCTCCACCCAAACCCTCAGAACCCCCAAGTGATCCGATGGTGCTGACTGGAAGGACCGTAGCTCAACAGATAAAAGTTACTCTAAGAATAACATGTTGATCTTCCCCAAGAGCTCACATCGACGGGAAGGTTTGACACCTCGATGTCGCCTCTTCGCCACTTGGGGCTATAGTATGTTCCAAGGATTGGGCAGCTCGGCTCATATCCTGTGTCGGCGTGATTATTGCAGGGCATATCTCATTTCAAGATTTATCGACTGACAAAACAAAACTAGCCCCCTCATCCTCCAGCAGCAGCCCCCAGTCCAGACCCGCCCCCTGTAACCAGCAATCCCACAACCCCCATAAAAACTAAGAAGTACGAGATCAAGTTTATTTTTTGGGGTGATGGAAGGATCAATACCATTCAAATCGTTTTTTTCATGCTTTCCCCTCGAGGTACAATAACTCTTGCTCCTCCTATTTATTTGAGGGGAAAGACTAGTTTCATGTAGTTAGGAAAATAAAAGACTTGCTTCCAGAGTCTAGATGGGAAACTTACAAAATCAAAGTACAAACAAGATTAAGAATGTCATCATTAATGCAAACAAGAGCTTTTTTTTTAAGAGAGAGGTGAGACCACACCTCAACCCCCTACACCGCCTTCACACAGTAGCACCCCCACGCCCGAACCTGCCCCTCGGTGAAAGTGTGGATATCGAAGAGTGCCACAGTACATATAAAACAGATACGCACACGACTTGACTGCACTCTCAACTCCACTCCTAAACCACTCACCAGCCCCAACCCTAATTTTATATATTTTTTAAATTAAATAAATATTTCAAATTTGTGGGTAATTTTGATATGTAAGACTTGGTTTATCGGAGCCCAGAACGTGGGACAGCCATCCATTTACTTAATAAAAAAAAATAGGATGAGATGATAATGGTGGGTGGGAATGAAGGAGTCCACACACCTTCACCCCCCACCCTTTTAATTTTTTTTAATCTATCTATATTACAAGTGTCATTGTGTGATTGGTTCTTGTATATTTTATCATAATATTATCATAAAATCAATTTAACTTTTGTATAATATATTTAAAAAATATATAAATTATAGAAAAGTTCTTATTATTTTCTCCTCTATAAATAGAGACCAATTTTGGCATAATTATTTACAATTTACAAATCATTTCTTATTCTCTTTTCATTAACATCTCATATCTATTTTTTGTGTTCATCTTTTCAATGGATCCCAATAATCTCTACTCAAATTACCAAGATTTCATCTCCTCTCAAGGTTATTATCCTAACCTTGACAATATCCAAAACTTTGAAGAATTCCAAAATTTCAATACTGGTTTGAATTCACAATTTCCACAAAATTCCACTCAATCTCATATCTCCGAAGATCACCAACTCACTGCAAATATCTCTCCAAATTTTTTTCAAAATTCTCAACTTCCACAAACAAACACTTCAAGCACTCCAAAAGCCTGGACAAGTCAAGAAAACATTATGCTTATGTCTGTATGGTGTATCATTAGTGAGAATCCAGCTATTGGAACCGATCAAAAGAGTCTCACGTTTTGGAATAGCATTTGGGAGTTGTACAAAAGATGCGGAAGAGAAAACAAGATACCGAAGTTCGACATAAGAACTGCAGAGTCTCTAAGAGCTCGTTATAAGAGGTTTAATCAAAATGTAACAAAGTGGATTGGATGCTTCAAGGAACCTTATCGCATGCAAAAGAGCGGTTGGTCAAATAATGATATTGAAGATCATGCACAAACATTTTATGGGAGGTCTAAAAATTTATGCATAAAGATATTTTTGATAAAGTGATGCGTCGCCATCCCAATTGGGAGATGAATTTGAGTGAAGATCGTACACGGTCTCGTATGGAAGATGATGATAGCATTGAAGAAGATCGTGGCAGCTCAAAAAAATCAAGAACTGATGGAGATGATCCAACTGACTCCACTCCAGAAACTCCTCTCAGTGATGCAGCAACAATCCATCGTCCAATTGGTAGAGATAAGGCTAAAGCTAAGGCAAAAAGAAAAGGGAAAGGTACAATATCACAATCTTATGGTTTATCCAATGAGTTCACTTCAGAACTATGAGCAATGAGGATCACACGTGAAAAAGAAGTTCCAATGACTAAATTATGAGATTTGAGGATGAAATCAACTATGCTCAATACCTTGATAGGAAAGAGTAACTTATCTCCGGATGAAGAAGCGCTAAAATATCGTCTAATGGCATAATTGTTTCCTTAGGAAATTGTATTTTTATTTGCTAGTTCTTGTTTGTTTTTGTGATTTAATTATTGTATTTTCAATTTATGTAATTTTCACTTTTTGTGATTTTAATTAATGAAATTTCACTAGTAAAATCGTGATGTTATATCTCTTGTTACTTTAAATCTATGCATGATGAAAGAATCTTAATTATTGTTACTATCTCACAATGAACTTGACAACTCAAATTTATTAATACTCACATTTTGAAGATAACAACAAAAAATCACATGCGTCTGACATTTGCTTTAATTGATGCGTTTGTCACTCACATCACATGTGTTTGTTACTTTATTCACATGCGTATGACATTTGCTACTTTAATTGATGTGTTTGTCACTTTATTCACTCACATGCATATAAGGGTGTTGTTATCCATTTTTTTCAGAATCTTTAATTGATGTGTTTGTCACTCACATCACATGTGTTTGTTACTTTATTCATATGCGTACGATATTTGCTACTTTAATTGATGTGTTTGTCACTCACATGCATATGTTAGATCATTTTTATCATCCAAAACATGATTGTGACAACTCAAATTGATGAGCTTTAAATGTAGACCACAATTTTATTCACATGCATATGACATTTGCAACTTGATAAACTTGACCATGACTTTATTCAAGTGAATCCGACAACTTATGCAAACTCACAACGCATATGTTACATCACTTTAATTTCGCAAAGAATCAAATTATGGCATACCTTGACACTATATGTATTGATGAACTTTCTAATATTGCAATACATCTAGCATTTGATTCTTTTCTTTCACATCTTCAAACTCCTCAAAAAAAAATGTCATCAAGTTCCAATTTTGATTCCAGCTTCATTGAATTTGATGAGTGTGAAGAACGTATTGTTGATCAAAATAAAAAGGTTAATCGCATTGTTGAAGATGTACTCTTTCGTATTCCAACTCTATACATTCAACCTACAGATCACACTTCTAGAGCAACTAGACGATATATTGAACGTATACGTGAGAAGGGTCATGATAGTGTGTTCGAGCAATACTTTTCAGCCAATCCAATTTACCCTCCAGAAATTTTTCGTAGAAGGTTTCGCATGCAAAAGCACTTGTTTGAGCGTATAATGAATAAGATGGTTGCTTTAGATGAATTTTTCCAACAAAATCGTGATGCTACTAAACGTTTAGGTATGTCTTCGATTCAAAAATGTACTGTAGCTATAAGGGTGTTGGCCTATGGAACTGCAGCTACAATAAGGAAATCACTTACCAAATTTGTTGAGGGTGTCATTTCCAACTTTGGTGATGAATACCTCAGAAAGCCAACTGAAGAAGACATGACATATATATTGCATGTTGGTGAAGAGCGTGGTTTTCCAGGGATGCTTGAGAGTATTGACTGTATGCATTGAGAATGGAAAAATTGCCCTAAAGCATGAGCAGGGCGATATGGAGGAAGAAAGGGTAAGCCAACGATCATCTTGGAAGTAGTTGCTTCGCAGGAGTTATGGATATGGCATGCATTTTTTGGAACTCCAGGTTTGAGAAATGATATTAATGTACTTGATCACTCTCCTATTTTTAATGATGTTTTACAAGGTCGAGCTCCAAAGGTTAGTTATGTTGTAAATGACCAGGAAAAGAATATGAGATACTATCTCACCGATGACATATATCCTTCATGGGCAACATTTGTCAAATCTATCATTGAACCGCAAATTAAGAAACACAAATTATTTGCTCAACATCAAGAGGTTGCCCGAAAAGATGTTGAGAGAGCATTTGACTTTCTACAAGCTCGTTTCTCTTTTATCAAACGTCCGTGCCTTTTATGGGATCGTGATATGATGACAAAAATAATGATTGCTTGAATTATCATGCACAATATGATAGTGGAGGATGAAAGAAACACTTACCTAAACTATCGTGATCCTAAAGAATTTATGGAAGATCGACGAGCTACTCAAACTGCAGGACAAAATGAAGAAGTAGAAGAAATTGAAGATTATATTTTTGTGTTTTCTACAGAAAGGATTGCAAGTTTGAATAAATATATGACGAATAGGACACAACTCCGTGATAGAGAAGCACACAACAGTCTTCAAAACGATCTGATCAAGCACATATGGCAAAAGTTTGGTGATGATAATTAAATGTGTAATTTTCGTATTATTATTTGGTAATCAATTGTTTATTTTGATTTTTGTGTTTTAGTATTGTAATTTCTATGTTTATTTGAGAATTTTCAATTTAATATTAGTTTCTACTTTTTTTTAAAATTTAAATTTTTTATTTATATTATTAATTTATTTCACACAATTAAATTATTAAAAAAGTTAATTAAATAATAATATATAAAAAATTAATTTAATAATATAAAGGTGGGAAGGTTGGGTTGTAAATGAGATCATTAATAAACTTATAAAAATGAAGGTAGGTGAGTGGGAGTAATAATAAATTTATAAAAAAGAGATAAATGAATATAATAATATAAAAGTGAGAAGGTTGGGTTGAGGATGTGGTGGTCCATAAATATAGTGTAAAGTGAGTGTCCATTAACACTAATTTTTAATGCAGTTAATCTTCTTGTCAAGACCTGAGCACGTCGACGTGTACTTATCTGTACCAATGCTAGAACTCAAAACAGAGCACTATTTTTTAACTATTCAACAAAACAAAATCTTCAATCTTGGAGTATAACTACAAGGGTTTATGATAGAGAGCAGATGGAGGAGAGAGTTGAGATGCAGGATGACGAAGGCTCTCAACCGTTGCTAGTTTATCGTCGTAGGGGGCGGGTTCAGGCC